>CALYLW010001896.1:0-84020 GCA_944989445.1 Ampullaceana balthica
TGCCGATTTTTTACCCCCACCCCCCCCCCTCGACACGCGACGTCACAAAAGCTTAGACCCCCCCCCCTCTAAAAATACGTCACAAATCTTTGGCCCCCCCCCCAAAAAAAAATAAAATAAATAAAATAAAATAAAAAAATAAATAAAAAAAAACTTTATTTTCTATTTGAAAATAAGTATATTTCAAATCACTTTTATTGTCATTTAAGTATTTATTATTTATTTAGTGAAGATCTAAATTGTAATATCGTAACCCGCGTGAAGCATTTTTAAAAAACGTTTAACCGGCCTTCAGAAAACGAACTGTGTTAACATCCTTAGCTTATATTTTATTTTAATGAATACAAATTAAACATTGACTATTGATTATCACGGTTAAAGTCTTTGTTTAGAAAAAAAATTATTTAAAAATAATATTTTTAAAATGTATTTGTTTTAAAATCCCTCAATTTACTGACAGGCCGTAAGACAGAGGTCGGCGAACAGAGGTAAATAACCTGAACTGGGGTCAAAAAGGGAATTCTTGGGGGTAATGCAGACTCATTAGGGACATATAACATCCACTACAATCCGCTAGATATATTAAAATACGTCATGTGTACGTGTACGCTTGGAATATATGCCCATTATTAAACAGGTTCCTTCCAGAAAATGCTTTTTTTAAAAATTTGACAACTATGTAGATTTCTTACCTACGCACTATATGAAGACACCTAAATCTACCCTACTTTCATTTATATTGACACGAGTGACAATAATCTTAATCCACATGACTCGTCGTTATCACGTATCATTTCTGTGATATTTAAAATTAATGCCTTAAAAACTGAGCTGAGAAGAAAAGTTGTTTTGTTCTCCTCTAGAATTGCAATGTCAAGAATTTGATGCATTCAATAAAGTTAATGAATACTTGACTAATTTTAAATGGGCTCATTTACCATTATATCTAGAACAGTGCTTCTCATACTTTTTAGTATTGTGGACCAGCAGGAATTTTTTCCATTGTACCAGGGACCGGTGCACTATTTTCTCTGCACTGAAAATTTTTTCTGTACTTTTTTGAGAACATCTGCGGACCGGCAGCGGATGGCCCACGGTCTGGCATCGGTCCGCGGACCACCACTTTGAGAAGCACTGATCTAGAAGACTAGAATGGCCAGGGGCGTTTTATCAAAAGCCATCGAACAATTATATCAAACATAAAACTTTTTAATTCTATCAAATAGATTCCCTCCTCCCCCTCCCCTTTTAAAGAAAAAGGATATTCCGTGTCGTTTTGACTTAAAATATCTATACATAATCATATTAAAATAATTTTTAGACACTTGTCATGCTTGTAAAACTCACCAGTAGCATTTTCGGGGGTGGGGGTGCTAAAGACGCTCCCCCAAATCCCCGAGTCACGTGAGCAGGACCTAGAGTCTGGGGGTGGGGGTAACGCATACATAAACTTGTATATTTTGTGGTAACGGGCATGAGAGAACCAAACGGAGCTGCGGTTAGATCACAAATGCTTTGATGTCAACATCAAACGACGCAGTGTAACAATTTCATATGTTATCTTGTGGATTCTCAAACTTAAGGATTATAATTAGATTTAATTTTCGTGTCTTGATAGCATACGCCAACCAGCGTCTGATGGCCTACCGACCAGCACATTGAGAAGCACTGATTTTTTTTAAAAAAAAAGAAAAAAAAGTCATTAAATAAATTGTAAGCGACCAAATATTTCAGTGGAAGTTTTATTTAAAGCTACCCTTTTGATGTGACGTCACATTTCTTCAACCTCCTCCCTCCCCCTCGTCACGCAACGTCACAAAAGTGTGACCCCCCTCCCCCTAGGTGCGTGACGTCATTTATGGACGGCCCCTTAAACCATGATGAAGCGATTTTTCATATTGTCCGCAATTGATTTTAAAATGAAAAAAATGTGCTTTTGTTAAAGTCATTTCAGCAAAATTCTTAAAAGTTTTGGATTTCATAATAAAAAAATGTCTGCGATTCGTCCCAATTCTGTCTAAGCGAATAGCGGTCACTAACTCGTTATTACAAAGAAAAATAAATGCAGATAAATAAAGAATATAAAATGGCTTGAGTGGATATAATGAATGATGGAATATCAGTATCACATATTGATAAATTCTTATAGAATTGAGGTTCAGCGTAATGATAAATGGAGCAGTGAACGCACAGCTGGATTTCACTTTCTTTATTATGTTCAAGCAATTTGAAAAGCGAGTGTTTACATCGGGGACACTGCTTTGAGGCGGTTAAGGAGAATCGCAAACTTGTCTTCAGTACCCTCTTACAGTGGCGTAGCTAAGGGTGGTTTCACAAAGGTGAAGTTAAATGTTGTCAAACCACTCTCCTTTACATCAACCAGAATTCCACAGAGAATTCTTCCTCGATAAAATAAATCCACAGCGTAATAGTGAACATGAAAAAGTAATAGATTGAATAAAGTTCAGAAGGCTAAAGATTAGCAGAAGAGTTTCAAATTTAAGCTACAGTTATTTTTTATAAAGAAAATTTACTGTATGAAGTATTATCTTTCTTTGTCTTCAAAAGTGCAACCTTGAGAATCACTTGAGTGAGATCAATACCCTTCATCTTATCACTTTGAATTGATATTAGAATGGGGAATGTGGAATATAATAATATAATAGGTGGAATATAAGAAGTTCTTGATTACCAGTTGTTTTGCAAAGTTCTTGTCACGTGGAACCACAGATACACGTAATAATTGAATGCTTAGCTAGACCATTCTAGAAAGTCCTATTTTAGGATTGTATTTGAAAACACAACTTTTTAACATTCTGTATTAGCTGCTGTTAAGTGTCCCATAAGCCTTGATATTTACACTAAAAGTACCGTATATACTCGTTCTCAAGCCGACCTTTTATGGACAAAATCTAGGGGGGAAAGTTTGGGGGGTCGGCTTACGAGCGGGTCATTCACGTATTTCTGCATGGATATTGAATATAGGTGTTGTTATTGTAGATTGTGGATCATCAAGGTCCTTTTCTACATTCTACAAGATTGGACGGCTCTACCAAAAGCTATAATATATTATTAAACATCTGCACTTACCTTATTTAATCATTTTATTCTTTTTGTTAACGTTTTAATAACTTTTTTTAAACAATTTAGTTTTCAACTACGAATTTTAATGTACTCTCTTTCGTCACTGTTTACCACAGATTTTTAAAAAATACCTGTAACTCTTGCCTAACAAAGAGCACAAAGACAAAGATAGGCAGTACAAAGTAAACAATCATAATGACCGATTTAGCTTGCAGTTTCAAAACAATGTGCATCGTTTTGTTTAATCTGTCCTATTTTTTTTTGGGGGGGGGGTCGGCTTGCATTATTTTGCTTTCTTCTGTTAAATTTTCATTAGGTATCAATAAAAAAGGGAAATTGTTTTTCTAACATTTACAAATAATATCTTAAGTATTCTAAATGAAACGTGATACAATTTCTGACTACCGCGTGAACAAATTATATACCCCACACAGTTAAAATATTATCGCGATTGACACAATCGAGTAGAGCATTTGTTACAAAATTTGTTTAGATTTAGTATCGTGCTTTGTCACTACGCAAAAGCCCTTCCTCGTTCTGACTTTAAACACTCAAGACTTTATAATTTCAAACCAAATTTATCTAGAGCTATTTCATTCCAGAAAGAATCTTATATTAAATTGTTATAATTGTTACTCACTAACAAGAATCATCAAAATTTAGCTACAATGACATGTTTGTTGACAATTTAATGGGTGTTTCTTGGAATTCAGATAAATATAACATCCCATCACTACGGAAGTTACCAACAACTTTAATAATGATCAAAATGTAAAGTTTGTTTGCTACCCCCCCCCCTATTTTCAGGATCATGACTGACGCATCAAATTTGAAATTTTGAGGAACATGCATCTCTAAATAATAATTGTTTATATTAGTAAGATGGTGTCATCCGGTGCTGTCCGCCCGCCCCCTCCTACCTACACCACTACCTTCTTATGATCTTTAGTGGAGAAATGTTTATACTTCATATCTATTGGATTCATCTCCATCTTTAAAGCTATTCTTTAATTATTTTTTTTTCATTTAAACGTATGTTCAAACATATTTATAGAAAAGCGTGAAAAATAAAACTGAATAATAAAATATGTGTAATTCTCTAAACATCATGGTTACGCACATTTATATACGACAATAAAGATGATTAAATTAACGCAAATTAATCTTGATTTTTTATTCATTCTTTACCCCAAATAGTTACCATCAAGAATGAGGTTCATCAATCTAATAATTGGTACAATGTTCATCGGTACATTGACTCGGTCATTTACCAGTAAGTATTTTATCAGGTTAATTATATCATTGAAACAACTACACACAAAAATATTGTATTGTTTTTAAAAATAATGTTAAGAGTACAAATAAACTTAAAAATACAAGAAAATTATTTATCACTTAGAAATTAAATAGCAGACGTTCATTATTTTATTTTATCCTACTTTGTGATTCACTTTTGAAAGTTATAAAAGATGTACCAAAATAAAATGATTAGGTTTTTGTATTTAAATTTTAAATAATATAGTCTATGTGATATCTTCCCTTGTAATCATTTTATCCAAGCCACTTGATAAAGTTTATACGTGTTTCAATTCTTGAAATTTAAAAAAAAATGCCTTTGACGTAGATATATATTTTTAAAAAAAATATGGCCCCGTAAGGCAGTACACATGAAGTAGAGTGTTTTAGTTTTTTTTAAAAAGATATTTTACCGTCGCTTTTTCGACACAGACGATTATTGCATCCTACGCTTATCTATTGTTTATGTAGATTCTGCATTTTATTAGAGTTTTAACTGTTGATAGTGTCTTTATGTTCCTGGTTTGATACACTCCTAATTAAAGGTTGACTAGACCTACGCAGAAATATTTACAAATTATTTCTTTGAATCTTTTTCTAAAAATTAAACATTTTTTTCTTGTGATACGCTGATTAAAGAATATATCCTGAGTAAATCATAACTTTAAATTCAGTAGATAAAGACGAAAAAAAATTCTCAATCAATTTTTGTTTCTTGTTTCAGCTCCGTATCACCAACACGAGGGCCAAGACAATGAGGAGGTCAGGAGTGAAAGAGCTCTTCCTTTCCTTCATATTGCAACTACATTGACCGCAGGGAGTGCAAAGACAGCAGCCTATTGTGCCGCAAAACCAATGTGTTGTGCTGCTGAAGTCAAGACACTCTTGGGGAGTATATGGGATTTTTAAAATCCATTTGGTAACTTTTGTTTATTTACTCAAAAAGTTAGAGTTAATTTTTCTTTCGAAAATATTTTATTTTTATACGGCATGTGTTGAATTTCGTTCAATGTTTTATAGGTATAATTGCAACATTTGAAGACGGTTAAAGGATAATACACTGTTTTCTTTCTCAAAATATATTTTCCCATTTTCCCTGAAAACATAAAACTATAACTTCTTAGTTGTAATATTAGTCAGTGACGAAAATACATTCCAAATTAAGTGTAAATTTGATCACTAAATGAATTACGTTTATTTAAACGAATATAAACCAAAATATCAAATTTCAACAATACACGTTAAAGCAATCCTTTTTAAAGTAATAAATGATTGAAACTTTATTTTGGGAAAATTTGACTTGATTCATCAGAGAAAGTCTTCTTTTTTAAAAAAAAATGTTATTGTCCCCTTTTTTATTGAAACATAAAAATACTTTAAAAAAATATCGTAAATACATTATCACATTTTCGCTTTCTCTATAAAACAGGTCGGAGGAGTGAAGAATACAACAGCCAGAAAAGGGAACTAACCAGGGTCGTAGAGCGGCTCCCCTCATCCCTATTGTACTTGCATTAGCAAAAAAAGGAGCAGTTGCGGCGGCCAAATTCTGTCTTGCAGAGTTGATTTGCTGTGTGTCTAACCTAAGTGAAATATCAGATGTCTTTCAAAATGCCTTGACATATTTGAATCCACTGAACATCATTGGATAAACATGGACTGCTCGGTTCGGTCTTTGCTAAATGGTTAGAGTTACTGCTTTGCTTTGATAACATATATTAAACGATACAATTACAATAGTTAAACAAAGAAATTTAGGCAAAATTGTTTTTAGTACCAACCCACCCCTACACATACAAAACAACATTTAAATTTTACTTTGTTTATTTTAAAAAATCTCTTATTAGCTTTTAAAAAAAAATGTATTGATTTTTTATCAATAAATTCAGCGTATGTTTATGTTTATCTTTTTAAAGACTTTTTTACGAGGTAGTGTATTTTTATATATCTTTATGACATTTTAAACATTATTTCTATTCCTCACTTTAATTAATGTCATGATTTCAATTTAAATAATTTAAATAAAATTTTTAAAACATTTTTTTAAAATTCTGGTTAAATTTGTAAGGGACAAACTTAAATAAACCATTTTGCTTTCATCTTCAATTGCAGTCCTCGTTTTTTATATTTATATTAAATTGAAGTTGTATTTGTTTTTAGATCCTAACCTCAGACAAACAGTCGGTTAAAATGGCGATTGACGTCCAATAGTATTCTGGATTTTATTTATTATGTTTTGGTCTACTTCCTGTTTCAAAGTTAACAGTTCTCAATTATTCAAATTGTGCACCTCGGCTACATAACTGAGCTATTGTTCAATCAAAATTGAGGTTAAAAGTCACACAAAATTTTATTTTGGCGGAAATGTCAATTTTAGAGTCACTTGGAAGTGTTATAGCTTAAATATTTAATATTTATGTAATTTGAGAACCTATAAGCACAACAACTTCGGGACAAGTATAATTTAAAGTAACTATGTAGCCGAGAAGTACATTTGTAAATAACTGAGAACTGTCATTGATACGCCAGAACTAATTCAAAGAGAAGCTGCCAGATTAATTACTGGAGAATATTCAAAACTGATTAGAATAACACCATTAGTTCAATCATTAAACCTTGAAACACTTGAGGATAGAGGAAAAAAGACAAGTAGTGATAACACAAAAGTAAATGAATTCTAAATTGGAAATACAACACAAAGTTAGCATAATACAACACTGAGATGGACATAGGGATAAAAATACTTTTTCTTATTCCTTATACAAGAAAAAACACATATAAATTATCGTTCTCACTATCCGGATTTCTTGAAGGAGAAGCCCTTGGGGAGGTGGACAGTTTTGTTGACCTTGGCAGCGTGGTAGATAAACAAGGTGGTACAGATGCGGACGTCAAAATAAGGATCGGAAAAGCAAGAGCAGC
This sequence comes from Ampullaceana balthica, assembly GCA_944989445.1. Taxonomy (NCBI): domain Eukaryota; kingdom Metazoa; phylum Mollusca; class Gastropoda; family Lymnaeidae; genus Ampullaceana; species Ampullaceana balthica. The sequence goes on from CALYLW010001896.1 coordinate 7,303, forward strand.
CTTCCAGCAACTCAAGAATATTTGGGTCTCTAACAACTTAGGCAGCAAGTTAAAAGTAAGGATTTTTTACGCTATGGTAAAACCTGTACTGCTATATGGAGCCGAGACATGGAGGACAACGGCTGTAAACTTGACCAGAATCCAGTCCTTCATCAACAACTGTTTAAGAAGGATTCTCAGAATTCACTGGCCAGACAAAATCAGCAACCAGGAACTGTGGCAGCGGACAAAACAGAAGCCCATTGAGGAAGAGATTCTCCAGAAGCGGTGGAGGTGGATTGGTCATACACTAAGAAAACCTGCTCCTAACACAACAAAGCAAGCCCTGAAATGGAACCCACAGGGTAAGCGGAAAAGAGGCCGTCCCAAGAAACACTTGGCGCCGAGAATTGGAGGCAGACATCAAGAGAATTGGCCATGAATGGAAGATCCTGGAGAAGCTGGCCCAGGATAGAGATGCCTGGAGGTCTCTCGTAGGTGGCCTATGCCCTTGGAGGAATCACAGACGCCGACGATGATCGGTGGATGCCCCTCATGGGCGAGAAGGCTCAACAAACAACAACTATCCGGATTTCGGACATTGAATGGGTTGTCAGACGAAACCAAGAAGACCAACACTTTATCAACATTTACAACTTAAATAAAATTGATTGCAAGACGATTCACAAACCATGGATAAGCGTAGCACGCAATAATCTTCTGTACAGAAGGAGTGTCTGCAACAGATAAGATAAAATCATTAAAAAAAACTACAAAATATTTAATTCCTTCTATTAATTTTACTCATCATTCAGACTCACTAAGCAAAGCATGATTGATATAATATGAAAGCGTAAATTAAATGCAACAAATCATTCTGATATTTTTGTCTCAGACAACGACATGTCCCTTTTACATATTCAATAGTTATAGCTTTAATTTTAACTTAAGCTACAGTGAAACATTGCGATTTAGCAAAAACTGTACAACCATTCAAGCATTAGGTCTAATGTGTTTGAAATGAAAAAATATTATTTTCACTCATTGTAAAACACTAAAAACAAATTTTAAGATTGTTGAGTTGGATTTAGTAAATTGAATGTAACATTTTAAGACTCGTGTAGTTGTACCAGCACATGCAATGATACAATCACAAATATTTTATTTCGCTTAATTAAACAGTAATTGCGTGGGAAATCATACATTTACGTTTCAAATTATTCATTAAACTGCGACCATGACGGCGTATGGCGCAGGTTCACAAGTTTCATTGAGCCACCACTAATGAGTAAAGGGTTTTGTGGCCAGCACAATGCCCCGGGGGCCTTGCCAGTACCGAGGCTCGAACCGGTGACTCTCCTTTTTCCTAGGTTCGACATTCCAGCGCGCTATCACTAGACCAGCGCGCCCCTTAAGTCACTGTTATTTTAACTATTTTTTTTCCACATCTCCATGTAACAATTTGTCGGAAATCTCAAAACTGTACCAAATTTTTTTGAGATAAAAAAATATTGCTTCAAAACAAATTTATTTAATTTAAAAAGGAAGGTAACTTTAGATAATAACAATTATTACAATTATAAAAACTAAATTTTCAGGAAGTATACAGCCAGCTTAACAGAATGATACTAACTGTAAATTGTAAGTTTCATACATCGTTTTAAAAATAATACAACTACAAAGTAGCAGATAGATTGAATACAATACAATACAGTTTTATTTTTAAAATGTGTAAGAATCTTCTTTAGTAAATCGAATTTTAATGGGTATTTCGGCAGCGTTATGGCTAAGTCGGAAGACAACTATTAACTTGAAACAGATCATATGTGGCCGGGAGCTGGGTTATTATAAAATAGAGGATACAAATGCTCTGCTACCAAGTCAATACGATATGTTGGGACCGTGTGGAACAGCATTGACTTTACACCACGTTGAGCTTGAGGCAGTCCAAGCTTCTAAAGAGGTACGCCATCGCTTAGCGAAGAGAAAGGTCTTTCCGGTTCTAGTTGTCCTCACCGAACCTAGGCTCTCACTGGAAGCCCTAAGTCTATCCTCACTGCAGAATATGTGGTTAGCATCATCCTGGTAAAGGTAGGCTGCCTCCCAGCACGAGGTGGAACTGTTATACTGTTGTCTATCATATCCCTGGGAACTCGGTGTTGCCGCAGCTTGGACGGAGCCGAATTATTGGTAAGAGAAGGCGCTGCACAGCATCAATCAGATCATCTGATGACGCAGCTTGGGGTCGGATCGTGACTTAAAATTCATTTCCGAGATAAATTGCTACAAGGCTGGGCATTTGAAGACAAGCATAAAGTCTATGCAGATGCGTTAAACGATGACTCAAAGGTGAATCCTGATTTAAAAAATAATTTTTAAGATCAGCCATTTTTCGTTAAATCTTAATTAATATGGTAACCCTATTGTTTGGCTCCCTTTGTTATGTCTCCACAAATTCTAAAGATATAAGTGTTCAAACTACTAAACACTCGATTAATTGACACCTAACTGGCCCTCTTCGATAAGGCCGATGTCGCAAAATAAATCCTTCCCCATGCAGAGTCTACAACACCCCAACGGACGTCTTTTAAAAGGAAATTCTCTAAGGGGGATTAAAAAAAAATCAGATTAAAATACAATATGCCATTTATGACTCCCCTAAATTAAAGCCACCGCATCACAATTTAAATAAAAAGTAATAGAAAACGAAATAATAAATCATGTTTAATTCTAACAGGATTAATAGGTTTAATAATAATAGCGCTACAAGGTGGTCTGCAAGAAAGACATGTTACTGGCGCGCATCGACCACAAAACTCTGGAGACGATTGCTGAGGAGTGCACGCTCTGGCTGTCAAATGTAAGCTTTGGAAGCCATCCTTACAGGTAGGAGTGAAGAGATAAGAGACAGGAAAAGGCAGGGGGGCAGAGGAGAAGGAGTCAACGCCACCGTCCCTTGAGGACGGACGGATGCCATATATATAGAGTCAATAATGATTACCTTATGCTAAGGCAGTGGGGTAGCTAGCGAAGTGTATTTGTCGCAATCTCCGGAGCGTGACCAAAATTTAAAAAAAAAGTATATTTACTTGAAATTTGTTTTAAGTAAAGATTAAACCACAAATAAATTATGTGAAAGCTGGTTTTCTTTCTTATCACTTGAGTATAAAGTATATATATTCATTATGATCAAGAGTGAAAGACACATGTGTTTCGAACTTATCACCTTGCATCAATTAGGCCCGATGGCCCTTAATGCGGTTTTTAGTTATATATGATATTGAATTTGAATCGATCGTATTGTAAAACTTTGGTGAATTGTTGAGTACACTCCACGAAAGTTTTCTGGCATAAAAGGTTTTCAAATTTCAACTAACAGAGCGCCGGGGGCCAAAAATGTCTTTTTTTTTCATAATATGAGCTAAGTACATAGTTTTTAAAAAAATTAGATAATGGATAATGGATGGATCTTGACCATGCAACATAAACTGCTAACAATAAAGACTTTCAAATTACTTTCAAATTATTATTACAAACGCAATTTAAACGAAAGAATAAACGTGTTATGAGTTTTATTTACAAATACCTTTTTATTCATAATTTTAAGCACACAAGCGTGAACAGACGCACAATCATTCAAAATTTCAGAGCAACCACAGTATGTTATTTAAAAGAAAACATGGGCTACTAAACATTTTACATTCAAATTAGCAAAATACAACTACTTTTATTTAAACCTAGATACTGTTTATTTTACAAATTATATCTTTCGTGGTTTATGTTATAAATATCCATTTGTAAACATTATTTTAATAAAATGTGTACCACATTATTATGTTTCTTTTGACAAAACGTATGTTTTTTTAAAAAATGAATTATACTAATATTATTTTTTTATTAAATTTTTTTTTAAATTGTGGTTTCTAATGTATAATTTCTACCACTTGCAAACAAGCAACAATAGAAAAGTGCTTTGAGCATTTGTGTCATGGTAGGCTACTTTTTGGATTTTGTTTCTACTCATTATTAAATCCATTACATTATGTTTATGTCTGAATTCCTTATCACATGTCCTTATCCTTTTGCCAAACTGAGAGAGTGAATAACTTATTGAAAGACAGCGTTGTCGCGTTCTTGTATTAATTAAACATCTTTGTATTTTAGGTCAGTGTTTGTTATATTTGAATGAAGAATGAGGTATTAACCTCCCCTTACCTTGTGCCTGCACTTTTTTAAGCCTCTGGCTAAACGTATGATTTTCGAAATTTCAAAAAATCAAACGCAAATGGGTGAAGCATAACTACAATATTTACTGTAAGAATGTAAGTTAATACAATTAAGGTACAAAATCTCCCCCAGATACATGTTACGTACTAAATGAAAATCATCCAGGCATTACCACACAATACCAGGTCAATTCATTTAACGTCGTCAAAGAGATTCTAACAAAAAATTAAGCCTTTCAAAATATAAACTCTCACATGTTTTAGTAAATTGCCGAATATAAAGTTATTAGTTTTTTAAAAAATGTTACACCTGCACAAAACTTGTGCATTTAGTGTATATATGGATGTCCGTATATGATGTTAATGTCGGTGGCCAGTTTGTCGAAGGCCCATGAGCTTTAATTAACGGGTTTCCTATAATCGAATAAGGTTGGTGGGGGGTGGGATCATTTGACGGGCCCAAATTATTGGAGCTAAATAGTCCAGATACTAGACCGACGTTATGGGGCCGAATTATTATGTGCCCAATTACAGTTGCTGAATGGGCGTGACATGCTGTCAATCAGGCCTGGATTAACCATTAGGCAAACAAGGCACGTGCCTAGGGCACCAAGCGTTTGGGGGGCACCACAAGTCCTCAAGAAAAATATGTATATTGTCCCGGTATCCAGGGCAGGTCTTAGGTCACTGCAACCTATGTGGCCGCAGTGGGCCCCACATTTTCATAGGCCTATCTTAATTTGTTCTTATTATCCTTATTAATTCCTTATCCCTACCCAGACTGGGCCCCGCGCAATCTGTTGCGCATACTGAGCGTCTGAGCCGCACAGGGGCCCGCAATTGCTAAGACCGGCCCTGCCGGTATCCCACCGTAATCGACATGACATTAGCATATTGCAAATGAAATATTTAATTGCATATTATTTAACCTTGGCCCCACAATATGAGAGATAAAATAACTCCCACCCAGTTATTTTGCTAATTGTTTGCTATTTTTCTTCGAGTTTTTTGTTTGCTATTTTTAAACTTGTTTTAGAATATGTTTGTGCTACGTAAGTTGATAATCATGAACAAAGTGCTATTCATAAAGACTGCATGTTAATCTACTTAGCTCGTCAACAAGGCTCGGGTCTACTACAAAAGTTAAAAGAGTAAATAATTAAAGAGAACAGTTACTGTGAACGTGTTTTGAGGCGAGCAGTAGAGGTTACTTGTACTTTAGCTGAGAGTGGTCTGGCTTTTTACAGGGACAAATGAAAAATTTGGATCTTTACAAAATGGAAATTATCTAGGGTTGCTGGAGTGGGTCAGTCAGTTTGATCCATTTTAAGCACCACACATTGCGGCGAAATACGGAAATCGTGGAAAAGGAAACCCTTCTTATTTACCCAAAAATATATGTGAAGAACTGATTGAAATAATGTCCCCAAAAAAGCCCATGAAGTAATTGTAGATGAAGTAAAGGCTTCCGGTTATTTCAGCTTGTCAGTAGACTCAACACCCGATATTCCACATACAGATCTGTTAAGCGATGTTCTTCGATAAGTGGTAGATGGAGAGCCCACTGAGCGCTGTTTGAGTTTTCTTGGACCTGCAAAGTCACAATCGGTGCAGGTATGGCTAAGCAAGTTTTGAAGTACTCACGGGAAGTTTGCAATATTGATTTTTAGAAATGCAGAGGTCTGTTCTACGATGACGCAGCTAAATGTCCGGGTGCTACAAGGACATGCAGAAAAAAAATTACAGCGGAAAATAAATTGGCTATATACATTTGTGCTGCCGATTTTCTAAATCTGGTAGGCAGAAGTGCCGTTGACTCTTGTTTAGAGGCAGTAAACTTATTCCTTACAATTGCAACTAATCAATACTTTTTTCTAAGCTTCAACCAACAGATTGAAGATTCTAGAATTATGCCCTGTGAATGAAACGCTGGAAAAGTCTATTTTCGATTGTAGATGGAAAGCACCTTCTGATGCAACTGGAGCTATTATAAAGTCTCATCCTCAGATTATAGAAGCGTTAGAATGTTTACAAGAAGACCATTCACTGAAGGGGGACACCAAAAGAGAAGCAGAAAACATTTCAAAGATGATGCAAGAATTAGAATTTGCTCACATACTTTTCTCTTGGGAAGAAATGTTACAAAATTTTCACAGGGTAACTCAAGCTCTACAAAATGAACATGTGAACTTGAAAACGTGTGCTAATTTGTTTTCTCCACCAGCAGGTAACTTGCATGAATCTAGGAATGAATTTGAAAGATTAGAAAAAGCTGCAAAAGGAATAACGCCAGGTGTGGATTATAAGTCAACTTTGACCCATAATCTTAAACGAAAGACAGTGGTTATTGATGGTGATGCCCCTGAGGTATCTCTGAATGCCAGAGACAAATTTCGTATATCTGCTTTCTACGCCATTGTTCACAAACTTGAGACAGAGATGAGTAGACGTGGACAGATATATAATGATATGGCAGTTCAATTTTCTTGTTTGTTCGATGTACCACAAACATCTCAGTGTTTTGAAGCACTAATAAATGCTTATCCTGAAGATATGAGGAATAACTTATATACCGAACTATACAACAGTTCCACTTATATTTTCGCGATAAGTTTCATGCATCAAAATCTAAAAAACAACACGTTCAGTCATGCAGAATTATACCAAGTCTTAGATAGAGACAACATCGAGTGTGCTTTTCCAAATGTAGAAATAGCCTTGCGAACATTTTTAACCTTATTTGTTATGAACTGTTCAACTGAGCGATCTTTTTCTCATTGGAAGCGTAAAAAAAAATCATGTAGATCAACAATGAAAGAAGAAAGGCTTGATTCCGTATCTCTGCTGATGATTGAGGCAGACTTGTTGCGCAAAATTAACTTTGATGATTTACTAAAAAATTTGCCAGATGTAAATATAGAAAAAAAAGAACTTCAAAATGTAAATGTGTGCTCTCTCTCTCTGACTTTCTCATCTATTAAAAATGTACCTTTCTTTGTCAAATATTATTACAAAATTAATTACATATTAATTTTAATACAGAAATAACTAGTTGTAGGTTTAATATGAGTGATGGTAGTACAAACATATGTGTTAACAACTGTTTTTCTGTGTTAGCTTTTTGCTAAATATTGAACATAAAAGCGGTCAGTTGAGGATCGAGAGCCTGGGGCAGAATGGGGCACCCGTGTGGGTTTGTGCCTAGGGCATCAAGATGGCTTAATCCGGCCCTGCACTGTCAATGTAACTAAATCCTCATTTTTTTCTCTTCTCTAGCGTCAAAATCGTTTGAAAAAATAAATGCACTCTGATTTTTCTCCCAATAGGCGTCCTGTAACTTCATCTGTACTTGTCGAACCTCTCATACTCAGTTTTCTATTCAGTAAATAAAATAAATTGATGACGGCAGTAATAATAACTAAATTATTTATTTTTAACTTTAAACACAATTATGTTTTATGTCTATGTAATTTTGACAGTGCAAAGTTGACAATAATATTAATTTTTATGTGACCTCTACTTTATCAAACTTTCCCCCTTCCCCTTTTTTCGCATATCTCGAAACAAGTTACCCCTTTTTCCAAGACGCATCACTTCTTGTAAGGATTTCTCCTAAGACTAAAATATAATTTTATATTTAGACTTTGCATGTTTTGTACACTTTTAAAAATGTAGGAATCAAATATGAGCTAAACGGAAGTTTTAAAAAAAATTGTCATCAAAGCTGCACAATTTTCATTATAACTTGTATCTATTCTTATGCTTTAGCCATTCTTATTAATATGTTGACTCTTTCGGTCTCATATCAGGTATTTAATTTAGCTTGATAGTTTTGTTTGATGGCTTCATTTACACCAATGCTTCTCAAACTATTTAGTATGGCGGCCCGGCAGGAATTTTTTCCATTGCACCTGGGACAGTGAAATATTTTCACTCCACTGACGTGGTAGCGAAATGTTATTTATTTTATTTATATTTGTTTTATTTTATGTGCTTATTAACGAAAAATTGACATATTCTATAAGGTTAGTAATGATGTTTGCAACTAAGGGATTATAATTGTATTTTTCTGTCATTTCTTGATAACTTCTGCTGACCGGCAGCGGTTGGCCCACGGACAGGCACCGGTCCACGTACCACCACTTTGAGAAGCACTGATTTAGTGGTTTACATTGTACGGGTTTCTGGTTTTAGTTTTTCGGCGCCTCTTTTTGCCGTAACGCAAATAAATTAATTGTTTGTTTCTTTATTTTTTTATTTTCCATTTTTTATTTAAATTTTTATTTACGCATTTCGGGTCCTCATAGCATCATAAAAGAAGCCGTCCCAGCAGTTTGTTTTTACTGGTGTTAGGTTAACTCTTCTTTAACTATTATTTTGTTGATATTGTTATTCGTATGAATTCGCCATATAAAATAAAATAAAGAGAAATTATAACAATTATTAATTTAATTTAAACACTTTAAAAAGGTTAATTACCTTTACCTTATTTTAAGATTTACCGTAAAAGTAATAAAAGAAGTGTGGTTAGGGGGCATCCATAAATGACGCCACGCACCTAAAAAAGGGTGGGGTGGTGGGGTCACACATTTGTGACACTTTGTGACGAGGGGAGGGGCTAGTTTAAAGAATTGTGATGTCACGTCAAAACCCATAACTTTAAATACATTTTTCCCCTTAATATTGGTTTGTTTACTACAATTTTTTAAATGACGTTTTACATTGCTTCACGCGTGTTACGATATTGGAGTGCAACATTAAATACATACTTAGATGACTAATTAGGGATTTGCAACTAAATTGCAACATGCTCATTTTCAAATAGAAAAAAGACTTTTAATGGGGGTGGGGGTGGCAAAGCTTTGTGGCGTAATTTTGGAAGGGGTGGGGGTCTAACTTTTGTGACGACGTGTGACTATGGCGAAGGGGAATGAAAAATAGGCCAAAATCGCGTGAAATAATTTATGGACGGCCCCTTATTCTGTTTTGTGCTAGTGCAGGGATGGGCAAACTTTTTCTACGGAGGGCCGCATTTAGAACAATATTTTTTATATGTATATTTTGTCTACTTCAATTACAATTTACAACGTATAAAATATGAATTAATGATTATAACCACGTACTTGTCATTTTATTTCACATTAACACTCTATTACACATGTACATTACATTTTAAAATACGAACTGCAACAGTTTCTAGTTCATAATCATTTCTACAAAATTTGTTTAATTATCTGTCATAATAACTATGAAGAAGTAGGAACATAATTTACATTTAAGCTGACCATAGAGTACCATTATAATTAATGAGAAGTATGTAACTGTTCACAATTTAGGATTATGTTCTTGAACTGTGAAACCAGTTTACTGGTTGTGATTCGAATGACTGCATTCCTATTGCAGTCAGTCAACATCGATCTGTTCTCAGACTTGTTTATTTTCATTCAAAAAAAGCTTGCTCACAGATGTATGTGGACCCAAATAGTGACAAAAGTTTGGCAGCAAATTTTTTTTTAAATTGTGGAAATACTGCTGCTGGCAAATATCCATAATACCCCAGCAGAAGAACTGACTTGAACTTCTCCTTCAGGTCATGATCTGCTTGTATAGGTCAAGCAATTCTAACTGTATATCCTCTGGGGCTGAATCAGCTTCTGCCCTAAATGGCGAAGAGAGGATAATGAAGAGTTCCAGGTTCTTGAAGTCTTGGAAACTCCTTTCAAATACCACAACCAATGCATTCAACTGAGCCTTATACTTGTCAGCCGTTTCACCAGAAATGGTTTTCTGTTTCAGCAAAGGGAAATGGCAAAACCTGTTTTCACCTGCATTACTGGAGAACAGGGAGCGCTTTGCCTGAAATAATTTAACATGCACATACATTTCATGTGTAAACAAGCTATTTCCCCGAAGTTTAAAATTCGGTTCATTACACTTTTCAATAATGTCAATAGCAAACATGAAGTCTGACTTCCACTCTTCATTAACAATGTTAGTAACAAAGTCATAAGCAAAATCCTTTATTTCCAGAAATATAACTATTTCTTCCTTGAGATCCCACACTCGCCTCAATATCTTGCCCAGGCTCAGCCAGCGGACACTGCTGTGGTAGATAATATCATAATATTCAGTTTCAAAATCTTCAAGCAGTGCCCTGAACTGCCTGTGGTTAAGTGCTTTCGCTCTGATGAGGTTTATCACACTAACTGGTTCAATAACATGCTTACTATTCAACGCAGCTTTACACAGACTTTCCTAAAGGATGACACAGTGGAGAGGTAAGAGTGTATGGTCCGGATGTTCTTCTTTCATTTTTATTTTTTTTTATTAATTTCACAAGACCTACGTTTTTTTCCAGTAAAAGCACGCGCTTCATCGGTTGTTACACTTGCTATCTTGTTCCACACTACCCCAGTTCTTTCAACACAGTTCTCAACAGCGTTGAATAAATCTTGGCCTGTAGTTGTGTCTTTGAGTGGCTCAACATTATGGAATTCTTCGGTAAGCTCAAAACGCGTGTTTATTCCCCGTATAAATACCAACAATTGCGCTGTGTTTTGTACATCGGTGCTTTCGTCGAACGCAAGAAAGTACCACACAAATTCTTTGCTTGCATCTCGAAGTTAGTGCAACAAATTGTATTTTTTTTTCCAACACAGCTGACAACAGTTCTCTTTTATAAAGAAATGCTATCAAATTGTGTTTTCTGTTCTGGACACATATAGCTAGCTGCATCTGACAAGCATTCTTTGATGAACTCGCTGTCAGAAAAAGACCTGTTTCGTCTTATGGGACAGCAACAAACTGGTTTCGGTTGCAGCATATTGACTGTTGAGTGAACACAGCTCGCTGCTTTTTAAAACTATTAATCAACCCCTGGCACTTCCTTTTTCTCTCATCGGTTGTTACATTGTGCCCGAAAACCAAATGTTTTGTTTGGTGGTGTCTTTTTATGTTGTACTCCTTAAAGACGTTCACACACATGGCACAGCAAGTAGACTGCTTTGCTGCCAACGCTGGTGAAGCAATATTTAGCGGCCCATTCGTCATTAAATACATGTCCAAAATCTTTTTTAAATGTTACATTTTTATTTTTGCAGAACTCATGGTTAAATCAACGTCTATTCGCTTTTAAATTACAATGTTTACAAAACCGCCAATATGGCTAATGACTAATGATCCCTGATTCTTGGGCTATTAAACCGATTTAATATCCATGGATTCGAATCAAACATTCGGAATAAATTTTTAGAATATTGCGAAAATTTGTAAACAAAGAAAATTAACTTCAACATAAGATCTCAACATGTACATGCCTTCGGGCCGCATAATAACCTCTGGCGGGCCGCATGCGGCCCTCGGGCCGCATGCGGCCCTCGGGCCGTAGTGTGACCACCCCTGTGCTAGTGCCTTCTAGATTTCAGATCGGTATGAATGTAACAGCTTCAAGTGTAAGAGAAATATGAATTTATTCTCAATGTCAGCTGATTGTTTCCTTCAAAATTCTCTAAATTTGGGCTAGGTTTGGGTTTAGGGTTAGATTTATTTTTAGGTGAATGGCTAGTTTTAGGGTTAGGTTAGGGTTAGGTTAAGTTGTTGTTGTTCGTCCGTCGTTGTCGACGATGACCACTCTCATCATATTAATAAATGGATGATGTTGAGAGTGACTTGCGTTGTGAATTTGTGAGGAAGATTCGTCGATCTCACTCTCTCGCCCAAAGTTATCTGATCCAGCAACATGACGTTGTCGAGACGGCTGGGGATGGAGTTGGGTGCAGTGGATGACCAGGACGTCCTATGTTTCTTGTCATACTCTAAGCACTCCACAATGCTTTGCTGTGAATAGCCTCTTGCCCATTGGCTCATAGAAGATCCAGCGCGCAGACAGCCAAAAACAGTCTTCACATGCTGGGTAGACTAATCCAACTTCACCGAGGTTCGTATCCCATCGTTTACCCTCACCTGGTTTAGCCGGTCAGTCGAGACCGTTTACCGGGGTGTGGCCGCTGTGCATGCTACAGCTACTTGGAGCCACAGGTGAGAGCTGGATGCCAGGTGGGGACCAAAACTACTCCAATATGAGTACGACTGCTCCCCATCGTTAGGTGCTACCCCTCCCATAGACACAATAGGTTTAATACTTGGTTCAGGGATGGGTTTAGGCAGAGCCGTCTTTACACCATTTTGGGCCCCCGGGCAAAGAAATAGTGTTGGGCTCCTGGGCCTCCCCCCAAAAAAAAACCACAGGAATAAAAAAATTAATGGTTGATAATATTAAAAATAATGTATTATCTATTTTATTGTCACTATACTAATTTCAACAAAATTGTTGTTACGACATGCATGCTGTACAGCTGCAGCTATAATCAATGTTAAACATGAAAAACAGAGAAAAGAGATTTTATTTACATGTTTTATAGTACACAAAGCATGAACAGCATCAAAATGTGTTGACCAACGTGTGTCAGACAGACGCTTGAACACAACATCTTTTTCTAAATATGATGTCAATACATTCCAGCGATGAATAGAACCAGCTAAAAATGTATACTGGTGCTGAACAAAGTCAAAGAATTTAATATACTTATTTTGCTATCATTTGTTTGTGAAACAGTTTGTAACGATATATTTTATAAATTTCTTGGCGAGTATATAATATATTATAGGTTGTAGTGGTATAGGGTATTAATGGGAACATGGTTACACATTTTGTAAGAAATAAAGTTTATTAGTGTCAAAGCGCAAACGTAGTTAAAGGCGGATTAAAGCTTAAAGTCGAAGGCACTTCAAACGTAAAAGTAATTTTATCATCAGTTAAAAAAAATATTTAAATTTATAGATTCACTTTTACCAAAACATACTGGGTTTTAGTTTATTTATAGATTCACTTTAACCACAAATAATGGATTAGGGGGTAAATAATGTATTTTATTTATATTATAATAATATAATAGTAAATCAAGTCTGATCGCATTCTGGCTGGATATTTGATAGATTGTAAGGTACCACGACACAAGCTCGTATACACAATTTGATAGATTGTAAGGTACCACGACACAAGCTCGTATACACAATTTGATAGATTGTAAGGTACCACGACACAAGCTCGCATACACAATTTGATTGATTGTAAGGTACCACGACACAAGCTCACATACACAATTTGATAGATTGTAAGGTACCACGACACAAGCTCGTATACACAATTTGATAGATTGTAAGGTACCACGACACAAGCTCGTATACACAATTTGATAGATTGTAAGGTACCACGACACAAGCTCGTATACACAATTTGATAGATTGTAAGGTACCACGACACAAGCTCGCATACACAATTTGATTGATTGTAAGGTACCACGACACAAGCTCACATACACAATTTGATTGATTGTAAGGTACCACGACACAAGCTCGCATACACAATTTGATAGATTGTAAGGTACCACGACACAAGCTCGCATACACAATTTGATAGATTGTAAGGTACCACGACACAAGCTCGTATACACAATTTGATAGATTGTAAGGTACTAGGACACAAGCTCGCATACACAATTTGATAGATTGTAAGGTACCACGACACAAGCTCGCATACACAATTTGATAGATTGTAAGGTACCACGACACAAGCTCACATACACAATTTGATAGATTGTAAGGTACCACGACACAAGCTCGTATACACAATTTGATAGATTGTAAGGTACCACGACACAAGCTCACATACACAATTTGATAGATTGTAAGGTACCACGACACAAGCTCGCATACACAATTTGATAGATTGTAAGGTACCACGACACAAGCTCACATACACAATTTGATTGATTGTAAGGTACCACGACACAAGCTCGCATACACAATTTGATAGATTGTAAGGTACCACGACACAAGCTCGCATACACAATTTGATAGATTGTAAGGTACCACGACACAAGCTCGTATACACAATTTGATAGATTGTAAGGTACCACGACACAAGCTCGCATACACAATTTGATAGATTGTAAGGTACCACGACACAAGCTCGTATACACAATTTGATAGATTGTAAGGTACCACGACACAAGCTCGTATACACAATTTGATAGATTGTAAGGTACCACGACACAAGCTCGTATACACAATTTGATAGATTGTAAGGTACCACGACACAAGCTCACATACACAATTTGATAGATTGTAAGGTACCACGACACAAGCTCGCATACACAATTTGATAGATTGTAAGGTACCACGACACAAGCTCGCATACACAATTTGAACTCACCACGACCTAACGTAGCCCAGAGTCTTTTCAGGAATATTGTATATTGTATATTCTTTGCTACAAACACAAAATAAATTAAACAGAACATTTCCTATGTTTGTTTGTTTTTTAAAATAAAAATTGCCGATTTATTTAAAATTCGGTTAAAGTTTCTGAATTTACGCGACACAGCGACGGTCATTGATATGCGTAGGAATGTGAATAGTAAAATCTAATTTTTTCCAATTTCTATTCTATTCGTGATCCAGTAAAAAAAATAATTCTAATTCCGGAATAGGAATTGGCACAACACTGATACACTGTACATCTAAATAAAACGACAATAGACAGTACACTATTTAAAATACCAAATTAATATTTCTTTGCTTTGGCAACAATAATAAAATCTACCTAGTAAAAGTTACTCTTCACGTAGGTACTAACGCGTAGACCTCACTCGAAGGCGAATGCACGTACAGTCGTCCTCGGAGTCGAAATTAAATCAATTTAGTTTGGTTTAATTAGTTGTAATATTAACCATACACTGAGTTTACTTCACAATCAAATGAAACTAAAAAACAAAATTATTATTTTAACTTACCTTTGAGCTAGCAGCACAGGTTAATGTGGTAGAACGCAGAAAAAACGTTTCCTGAAGAATTGGACATCCTTAAATGTACAGTGTTGCAGAAATGCAAGAAACTAATCGCGATCAAAACGTTGCTAAAATTAAATTGGAACCAGCGCATAGTGTTACAGTATTCCTAGAAAGCTTTACTGTATTGTGACCTACATTTTTAAGCCCGCGCGTTAGAGAGCTTTCACTTTCATCCATTTAAAAAATATTTAAAAAATTAAAGAAGGTCAAGGATGGAAGTGATTGATTTACTTAAAGGGCCCGCTCGCATATAAACACAAAATTATGAGATTTTATAAAATAATACTAAATTTTATACAGGTTTTCTGAAACTCTACAACATATTCGCATGGGGCCCCTATGCTCGTGGGCCCCCGGGCAAATGCCAAACGGGCCTATGCGGTAAGACGGCTCTGGGTTTAGGTTAGGTTTAGTGTTAGGTTAGATTTAGTGTTAGCTCTAGGTTTAGTTAAGAATTAGGGTTAAGGTTAGGTTCAGTGTTAGGTTAAGGGGTAGGTTAAGGTTTAGGTTGGTTTCGGGTTAAGTAAGGCGACTGGTTATCGCTTTGGGGCGACGACAAGATGCCCTGGGGTTGCTATATTTATCATGTCATGAGTGATATTTTTGGCCAGGGAAGCCGCGAGGCTGATCCCATAGTACCTACAGACAAGGCATGAACAAGGAACCAAGGGACTATTTAGTTTATTTTGAACCTTTACTTCAGATTTTAGATTTGTACCGATATTAAAACGATTTTCTTAAATTTTAGTGTTCATTTGTTTCAAGTTGTTTGTTCTTGAGAGTTAATAAATTTTACAATGAGGTTTAGGGGCCGTCCATAAATGAAGTCACGCACCTAGGGGGGAGGGTTGTCACACTTTTGTGACGAGGGGGAGGGAGGGGGGTTGAAGAAATGTGACGTCACATCAAAAGGGTAAATTAAAATAAAGCCTCCACTGAAATATTTGGTCACTTACAATTTATTTAATGACTTTTTAATTTTTTTTTAAAATCAGTGCTTCTCAAAGTACCGGTCGGTAGGCCATCAGACGCCGGTCGGCGTAAGTTATCAAGAAATGAAAATTAAATCTAATTATAATCCTTAAGTTTGGAACTCATGAGAATGTATGAAATTGTTACCCTGCGTCGTTTGATGTTGACATCAAAGCATTTGTGATGTCACCGCCGCTCCGTTTGGTTCTCTCACGGCAGTAGTCGACGAACTTTTTTGCCCGTTACCCCAAAATATACAAGTTTCTGTGTGCGTTACACCCCCCAGACTCGAGGTCCTGCTCACATGACTCGGGGATTTGGGGGAGCGTCGTTAGCACGAAAATGCAACTGGTGAGTTTTACAAGCATGACAAGTGTCTAAAAATGATCTGAATAGGATTATGTAAAGATATTTTAAGTCAAAACGACACGGAATATCATTTTTTAAATTTTAATGGGGGGGGGGATCTATTTGATACAATTATAAACGTTTTAAGTTTGATATAATTGTTCGATTGGTTTTTGGTCAAACGCCAAGAGTTCCCTTTTTACCCCAAATGAGATAATTTACCGCTGTTCACAGACCCCTCGGTTAAACCGCCCGATAGCGGTAGCCATGTATTTTTCATTAGTTTATAAATTCCACAAGAGAATGCAACAATTTAAACACGCCTCCTCGTCCATACAAAAAACAAAACTCGTGAGCTTCGGAGTAAAAAGTTATGATAATATTGGATATTTTATTAATGTCATAGTATTTTTCAGTCTTCAACTTGCAGTATTACTGTATTTTGCGACGCACAAGATGACACCCTACTTTCCTGCACAAATGTGGGGTTCGTACAGTACTCGCCATATTCCTCTTCCAGCGCATACCAAATAATTTTTAGAAAACATGAGATTTGATATCAATGTGGTAATTTTAGATCAAATGCCTTTGATGTGCATATACATAGCAGGAAAACTGTCATTATAAGATCGAAATCAATTTGAGGAATCGTCTTGTATCTATATATTCTTGGTTTTATCAACAATGAAATGATCCTTGTAATATCAATAGTCACATAGTCAGTTCCTTACTGGGATACAGCGCTATATAAATTATCAATTTATTATTATTATTATTATTCGCGAGCTTAATCGCGAAGGTTAATCACATCAAATGGTTTTTGAAATTACCGCTGCATTGTTCGTTAGCTGTCTTGCTATGCCTTGGCAACTAGAGAAATTAAAAAAAAATATATATAAAACAAGCCGAAATCATACTTAATGTTATAAGGGCTTTAAGCCATGTAGGGGCTCATTTTGCTATCACGTCAGTACAGGGAAAATCACGTCAAAACGGGAAAAGAATGCACGGATACGTGGCGAAATGCATTAAATAATACTAATAATTCTAATACGAACAAGTTTGAGAAGCACTGGCTTACAATTTATTTAATGCCGTTTTACATAGCTTCACGCGTATTACGATATTACAATGTAGACATACACTAAATAAATAATTAAATGACCAAAAAATGATTTGAAACTCACTCATTTTCAAATAGAAACTATTGTTTTTTTTTGTTGGGGAGAGGGGGGGGGTAAAAGCTTTGTGACGTATTTTTGGAAAGGGGGGGGGTCTAACTTTTTGTGACGAGGGGGGGGGAGGGGGTGAAAAATCTGTCAAAATTGCGTGACGTCATTTATGGACGGCCCCTTATGCCTTATTTCTTCTCCCCTAAACTTTTCAGTGTACTTGAATGAGTCATTTCAAAATTGTATGTAACCCAAAACTAGCCCTAAGCTTTGCTTTAACTGAGATAATTTCGAACACAAAAAAGGCCTTAGGGGCCGTCCATAAATGACGTCACGCGATTTTGGCCGATTTTTGACCCCCTCCCTCCCCCTCGTCACGCGTCGTCACAAAAAGTTAGACCCCCCCCCCTCTAAAAATACGTCACAAAGCTTTGACCCCCCCCCTTTCCAAAAAAAAACAACCTTATTTTCTATTTGAAAATAAGTATGTTTCAAATCACTTTTATTGTCATTTAAGTATTTATTATTTATTTAGTGAAGATGTACATTGTTATATCGTAACCCGCGTGAAGCATTTTTTTCAAAACGTTTAACCGGCCTTCAAAAAACGAACTGTGTTAACATCCTTAGATTATATTTTATTTTAATGAATACAAATTAAACATTGACTATTAATCATCACGGTTAACGTCTTTGTTTAGAAAAAAAATATTTTAAAATAATATTTTTAAAATGTATTTTTTTTAAAAATCCCTCAATTGACTGACGGGCATCCCGTAAGAAAGAGGTCGGCGAACAGGGGTAAATAAACTCATCTGGGGTCAAAAATGAATTCTTGGGGGTAATGCAGACTCATTTGGGACACATAACATCCACTACAATCCACTACATATATTAAAATACGTCGTGTGTACGTGAACGCTTGGAATATATGCCCATTATTGAACCGGTTCCTTCCAGAAAATGCATTTTTTAAAAATATGACAACTATGTTGATTTCTTACCTACGTACTATAGGAAGACACCTAAATCTACCCTACTTTCATTTATATTGACACGAGTGACAATAATCTTAATCCACGTGATTTGACTGTATCAAGTATCCTTTCTGTGATATTTAAAATTAATGCCTTTAAAACTGAGCTAAGAAGAAAAGTTGTTTTGTGCTCATCTCGAATTGCAATGTCAAGAATTTGATACATTAAATAAAGTTAATGAAAACTTGACAACTTTAAAATGGGCTCATTTATCATTATATCTAGAATGGCCAGGGGTGTTTGACCAAAAACTAACCGAACAATTATATCAAACTTAAAACGTTTATAATTATATCAAATAGATTCCCCCCCCCCGATAGCATTTTTTTGTTGGGGGGGGGGCTAACAACGATCCCCCATATCCCCGAGTCATGTGAGCAGTACCTAGAGTCTGGGGTGATGGGGTAACGCACACATAAACTTGTATTATTTGGGATAACGGGCAAAAAAGTTCGCCGACGGAGCTGCGGTCACATCACAAATGCTTTGATGTCAACATCAAACTACACAGTGTAACAATTTCATTCGTTATTTTGTGATTCTCAAACTTAAGGATTATAATTAGATTTCATTTTCGTTTCTTGATAGCTTACGCCAACCAGCATATGATGGCCTACCAACCGGCACATTGAGAAGCCCTGATTAAAAAAATAATTAAAAAATGCATTAAATAAATTGTAAGCCACCAAATATTTCAGTGGAAGTTTTATTTAAAGTTACCCTTTTGATGTGACGTCACATTTCTTCAACCCCCCTCCCTCCCCCTCGTCACGCATCGTCACAAAAGTGTGACCCCCCCTCCCCCCCCCCTAGGAGCGTGACGTCATTTATGGACGGCCCCTTACCTGCAAACAAGTTCATAATTCTATTACACTTGAAGGTAATATATTCATTCTGAACTAAAAAGTAGATAAAACTCATGTACTAAAAAGCACAATTATTTTATCACGGCTCTCGAGTTAATTGTAAAATAATTCCTTAATAAAATACATGTACACTTGTCTGTTCCATTTAATGCCTTGAGACATTCAAAATTTGTTAGCAGAGATAAATAGGAGGGGCGAGAATTCCCCCTGCTCATATTGGAAGTAGTAAATACCAAAATGTGTTAAATAATGAAAAAAATTAAAGCTATGGAGTTTTCATTAATTTGTCTGCATTAGTTTTTTGCTTAAAGAAATAAGGAATGTTTTTAAAGTTTACAAAATAGAAAAAAAATGTATTTTAATTATTACCTATCTTTTAAAATTGATAAATTTTTGTTAATAGAATTTTTAAGGTTAAATAATAACAATTAATACTCATTTATTTGTTTTATTTTAAAAAAATTATTTGTATTAACAAGGTAACTTGTGAATTAAATTAAAAGTACTTTCCATATGATTTTTTTCAGCTTCTCGCCTTCTCTTTACTTCATCTCTGCAAACCAAGGCGGGATTGTTTTTTATATTCCATCACCCAGAATCAATCCGTTATCCATTATAGACGTCAGTAAGCAACTCTCTTAGGATTGGAGCACAGTGAACCAGATGTACATTTGAAGGAATCTGCTGAAGAAATATTGGACAATGGGAATCAGTGCGGGAAACCTGCAATCGATGTTAATGAGGCCATACTAAGAGGTCATGACGCACCAGAGAAAGCCTGGCCATGGCAAGTTAGTATCTTTTCCAGATCATATACCAATAAGATTGGCCACTGTGGGGGTTCCCTTAGTTCACACTTCTGGGTACTGACGGCCGCCCATTGCGTCTTTGGAATTGAACTGAAAATATTCCTCGGAGTAAGGAATCTTTCCACGGTAATGCAGAATGTTTCTACAACGCAAGTTCGGAGAGCTGAAAGATAATCGTCCACAATAATTACGAAACTAACCCCATGTTTGACATCGCTTTAATTAAGCTAAACTCAGAAGCTGTATTCACCGAGTATGTCCGGCCTATTTGTCTTCCCAAACCAGGACAAACTTGGTCCCATCCGTTTTAATTGCTCATATTTGGTGTTCCTTGCTGTTGACGTTAGGGTAACACAATATTTGGATTGGATTGCAATTAATATAAAGGATAACGAAAATTGAATGAACCAAATTTGCTTTGCTCTGGGGTTAGCAGAAAATTTATTTTGGGTCATTTTTTTGATTACTGATAAGACTTTCTAAAATAATAGAATACTTTTTTTTACTTGTATGGTCAATTTTCCACAGTGCAAGGTCATTCACGATACATTCTTATCACCAACAACAAATATTTACATCAAATAAACGATGACGTATTTGAAGTGTAAATTATCCATGTTTATTTCTCTAAAAGTTAATTTTAATTTAATAATTTAAACTACTTTATGTTATACTATTACAATTTGTAAACAAATTACTAACGTGTGTCTATTTGATTTTAAATAATTTTGATTTAATTTATTTTTATTTTGCTTTGTACAAATAAAAAGTAATAAAAACTGATAAAGAAGAATGCTAATTTATAAACTTTACTTATTATTATTAAAATAAATTTGTAACTAATTAATTACTTTTTTAAAACCTAAATTATTATTTCAACATATGTGTAGTAATTTTTCTACAGTATTGAAAGGAGTTATACTAAAATAAACGTTTCCAATTATTACTTGAAAAATGCTTGTTAGATTTCTTTTCTATAATTTGTTTGTTCACTTGTCGTATGTACACTTGTCTATTGGTCCAGTTGTCATTGTACTAATTGCACCCAATGTCCTTTGTATGAGCGTTTAATTGTGATGTTTTCACATGTCAAGATTTCAGTGGTGTGAGAACCAAGCCCTGTGTATAACGACTAATCTTTAAAATAGGATTTTTGAACAATAGGAATCTTACAGATAAAAATTGAACATGCATTCCCCATCCAATGCAGTGGCATTGTGAAGACTGTTTTTTTTTAAAATTACAATTATTACACACAAAAACCAACCATTTATTATTTACCCTTACACTTTACAAAATCTTGTCACAATTTTTGGCATAGTTCATATGTTAGACTTTGAATTATTATTTATTTTTTATGTAATATTCAAAACATTTCAATTGGTTGACATTGAAGATATATGTTATTAAATAATAATTTCTTATTGCCTCTAAACTGGCGTATTGTTTTGGGGGTACAATTTTAATCTCAAGCTTTTTTGCTTATTTATCTAAATACGAGTATTTTGTTGGCATTTAGTTGATTCCTCCTTATAGGAACCGTGACTTCCGTGACAACATGTGATGCAGCGTCATTGGGGATACTTCAGTAATACTTCAGGTTTAGTGAGTTCAAATAAATTCTATATATTTCCTTTGCTTCAAATTAAGAGTTAATTCACTTCACCAGGGATTTCATATCATTTATCGTTTAATGCTGAATACCACCCATTATTTCGTTAATGGGTTCATGGGTGTAATTTTGAAGCTATCTTTAAGTATAAAATATCAATTTAAAGATATTTGAATGCTCGCTAACTAAGAATATTTGTTATTTTTAAGTTTGTTAGCTCACCACGCTTTGGATTTTTTTAAAGCAAAACAATCTATAAAAATTTAGACCCAAAACCGAACATTACAATTTCTCGAAGAAGAAACAAAATACATTATTTAAAATTCGCAAATAAAAGAACAATTATTATTTTACTATAATACATACATACAATACTTTAACTAACTAAAATTCAAATTTGAAGTGAAAAGATTCATAGAACTTTAAAAAAAATAATATATTTTTTAAAGAAAAGATACACACCCTAATGGGACAGCACTAGAATGACTAGAGTTATTTGTTCCATGACTACCAGTTGATTGTGTTGTGGATGGCTGGATAGTTGGAAGTTCAGATTTATTGTACTTATTTCTTTGTATTGGATAGCTCTCCAGACATTTCACTTAAGGATCAAACAACTCTAGTTCTGCAGTTATTGATTCTATTGAGTCTAGCTCGTATTGATTATTGCAATTCTCTTCTGTCAGGTGCGCCAAAACAATGCATTGAAAAACTACAGAAAGTTCAAAATTCAGCTGCCAGACTAGTTCTTAAGGCAAAAAAAAACGTGACCATGTTACTCCGCTAATTAACTCACTTCATTGGCTACAAGCCCGAATTGATTACAAACTGTGAGTTCTCTGTCACAACTTCTTTTCTGACTCATCCCCTTCCTATCTTACTGAACTTCTGTCGGTCTACTCACGCAGTCGTCAGCTACGCTCTTCTTCAGACACACGTATTCTCTGTGTTCCTAAAACACGAACTAAAACTTTTGGCGAAAGGTCATTCTCTTTTTGTGCAGCCAAACAATAGAACTCACTACCATTACACATCCGTAGTATTCCAACTAACAAGACTGCACTTAAGACGCATCTTTTCAAAATGTATTTACAAAATTAATGAACAACATTTCATTTAATGATTAACGTAGCTTATGTGTAATGTACTGTCCTTTATGTTGTTATTATGATATGAATGGTTATTTAATTATTTTATGTATGTTATTATCTCCATGTAGAGCGCTGTGAGCCCGGTTCCTAGCTCTGATTTATTATTATTATTATTATTATTATTATTAGTGTGTAAAGTAAGTAAAGTAAGTCCCATAACCCGAAGGTCGTAGGGGATCCCTAATGTTTCCATTAGAGCTTACTCGGGGCTTGTTTATACCTGGTGGGTGCCCCAATTCCCTTCCAGGGGTCAGCGGAGGACTTTCTTAGCGTATAATTTATATTGTGGCTTTGCGTGGGCTTTGTGACGCGAGCGCACTACTGACTTCGCTATGCAGCCGCCTGCCGTGTGTAAGGATTAAAAATCAGAAAATCGACGTATGTAGAATCTTTCAAATTCAAAGATTTAATTGGGGAAAAAATGTATCCGCTAACGACATTTCTGAAATGATTTTAAATAAGTTTATAGGTGATGATCTAAAAGTACAAGTTTGCAGAGGCCCAACGTGTGTCAATACTTCTTCATGGCTGGAAAGTATACAGGAGTTTAAGAGACTTAAAGACATATATCTCAATGTCATCTTAGTACTTTGCTCAATCGCGTCATTTAAACTAATTTTTTATGCTGCCCCAACTGAGACAAATTTTAACAATTTTTGGTACACTGGAACGTTGTTACGCATTTCTTTTCGATGTCCATACACCACTGGAAAGATCTAATTGCAGATACAAGTAAGGCATTAAACACAGCTAATGATGGAAAATAATGAATAATTCATGGAGCCATTTTAGGTTAATTTGAAAGACATAGAAAAACTGACAGAGGCAGACGAAAAGCTAAAACAAGACTTTGTTAGTTACAATCAATATTTTTTTCTTTTCTAATTATTAAGACACCGGAAATTTTATACTTTAGGAGTCAAATATGCCAGAAATAATTTACAAACTTTCAACGCTAATAAAATAATGTGTTGCAGAGCTACTAACAGAGAAACTAATGGAATCTGTAGAATATGCTTTAGCTTGTGTATTTTAATTGAACCTTTCTTTCAAAGAGCGAGTAAGGAAATTTTAGGCAATGGAAGCAATTTTTTACCCCTGTTATGTAAAAAAAAACATTTGAGAAAATGTAGTATTCATAAAATGAGGTTAATGTAGAAATTCATATTAGGGTTTATAATTGCATGGCGGCACATACCCAAGCTACGCCGCTGCATACAAAGCGAGAAATAACTATAAATCTTTTTCGACAATCATTCTATAATAAAAAAACAAACAGAACTATTAATAAAGTAACAACAAAACATAAATTGAGATGCCTGGAAAGAAAAGATTCGGATCTTTTCTAATTTTAACTCATTGATAATCATTGAAAAAAAATAATAAGATAGTTAGGTTTCATTTAGTAAAAGAAATGTAACATGTCACATTTTGAGGACACGTATAATTGCAAAATAATTATAGAAATAAGTTTTCAATTGCTATTTCAAATTGTTCTAGTTGTAATAAATGATGATATAAAATGTTAAAGTTGACTAAGTCAATTGACAAAGTATAAATTTCATAAATCCTCTGATATGGTCAAGAACTTCCCAATACTCGGTACCAATACTGTCACCAAGTCAACTATTTTATTTCGTTGAAACAGCAATAGTGGGAGAAATCATGCAGATAAATTTCAAATGATTCATTGATTGACTGGGGTAGTATAAATGGTATGTAACTGTTATTTAAAAAATCTTCTACTGTTTTTCCATGTCAAATTTATCGAAAATCGAACAACCCTTCCTAAAATGTTTGAAATAAAAATATTTATTAAAAAAAAACGAATTACATTTAATTTTAAATAAGCAGGTTAATTTACTTTACATTAATACATTTTGTTCAACAGACTGAAGATTACTGTAAATTTTTGGCTTTTTACAAAAATTGAAGAAAAAAAACTACATCTAAAAACATTGCAGTTTTATTTTTAAAATGTGTAAAAATTGTGTTTAATACATTGCATCTTAATGGAGATTTGGCAGCGTTATGGGTAATTTAGAGACAAATTATTAACTTCAAACAGATCATATGTGGCAGGGAACTGGGTAAATATTTATTTTAAAAAACGAGATGGAAGCTAATCCTACCAAGTCAACTCTATAGCATCGAGATGTGTGGATCGTGTGGAACAGCATTGACCAGACACCACGCTGAGCTTGAGGCAATCCACGATCAGAAAAAGAAAGTTTTTTTCCTACTTTAGTTGTCTTATCCAGAAATAGTCTCTCTCTCTCTCTCTAAGTCATTATTCGATCCTACCTAGAGGGTTGGTGTCGTTCATAAGGTTGCATCCTATCACGTCATTCAAATATAATCATGTTGTTGATGCCATTATTGAGCACGTGGTGGTGCCACAGCTGGACAGAGCAGATTTATTAGCGAGAGAAGGTGCTGCACAGTTCCAACAAGATCATCCGATGACCAGGCTTTGGGTCAGATCGTGACTGAAAATTCATTTCCGAGATAAAATGCTATAGGGCTGGGCAACTAAAGACACGGGCATCAAATCTATCGAGATGAGTTAAGCAGTGACTATAAGAGAAACTCTGATCTAAAATTAGTTATTAATATAAAGCATTTTTCGTTAAATCTTATCGTTTGGCTCCCCTTGCTGCATTTCCCCAAATTCTAGCGACTAAAGTATGCCAAGTATTAAACATTCGACTAATTATCACCTAGCGGGCCCCCAGTCGACAAGGCCGATGTCGCAAAATAAATCCTTCCCCATACAAAGTCTCCAACACACCAACAGAAATCTTTTAAAAGAAATTCTCTAAGGTAGAGAATATTTTCCTTAATATTAAAATAAACTATGCCAATTAAGTCTCCCCTACAGTAAATTCGCGCCATCACACTTTAAATACAAAATAATACAGAACGCAAGAATGAAGCATACGTATTGGCGTAATAGTCACTTATGATTTCTTTAATGTTGGGAAGTGGAGTAGCTAGAGAGGTGCGAGGAGGGTGAGGATCACACTATTTGACACCATCTCAAGGGCGTGACAAATGTTTAAAAAAGAATATTTACTTGAATTTTGTTCTGTTAAGATAATCCGCAAATAAAGAGTAACATCGAGTTTTCTTTCTTTTCACTTGAGTATAGAGTATAAAGACATTTTCTTTGGAGTGTTGAGGAAGAGATTGATATATAAAGGGGAATTTTTCGTTTTATAAAGGCAGGGTTGTGTGTATGAAGGCATAGGTTACACACCCCGTCCACCCTTTAGAAACCGTCCACCCTTTAGAAACCGTCCACCCTTTAGAAACCGTCCACCCTTTAGAAACCGTCCACCCTTTAGAAACCGTCCACCCTTTAGAAACCGTCCACCCTTTAGAAACCGTAAAGCTAAACAAACTCCATGAGTTTTGACAATGCATTATCGGGTCGATCAAAAACTGTAAGTGGGCGGTAAATGAATAAAGAAGAGAAGATTTAGAAAAATGTATTTATGTATTCCGCTCTGAACGCTTAATTTTTCTTTTAACAACATCCTTGACGTTGACTCGGTTCCCGCATACTCCCTAATTTACATTGATGTATGTGCTATCACAAACAAAGATTTACTTATTTTCGAACGCCAAGAAAAACATTTATCAAACAACCAACATTGGCAAAGCTCTTTTCAACCGCAACCATACAAGATGGCGATTGCATGGTTCTAAAAACATTTCGTTAATGTTACCCAAATTGGGAAGACCTCATACTATAGCTGAATAACTAATTATGCCAGTTATAAGTGAAGTAATACGTAATGTAATACTTAATATATTGCACCAAATGGGCCACGGGGGTCCTTATGTGTTTTTTTTTCAAATGTAAGCTATATAAATATTTTTTATGAATCCGATCGATATAAAACTTTGGGAAACGGTTGAGTACACTCAAGCAAAGGAATCTGGCATAAAAGTTTTTCAAAACACATATAATAGGGGGCCGGGCAACCAAAATGTCGTTTTTCTCTTATATGAGCTGTTTAAAAAGTTGTTTTTTAAAAATATTTTTTACTGGGTTAATAAATAGATTTTGAAATTTTATAGGCATTAAACTCCTACTTTCAAGTCCTTCAGGGCCGGTGCCCCCAATTTTCTTTCTTTTATTAAACGTTTAAGATTTTATTCCCTATTCAACTTAACACCATCTTGAAAACTATTTATAAAATATCCATCTGTCAGGGGTATGAGAATCACTGAGTGAATGCTTGTTGACTGGAGTGAACACTTTTCATGAATATAATGTTTGAGTGAACTCCTGGTCACACGGGTGTGTGACCAGAGGCCACGCCAGGGTCAATCGAGACCAGTTTCGGGGTTTAAAGGGACGAGTTGAGTGAAGACGAGTTTGGCAGAGTTGAGAGTCAGACCGGGTAGCTGCAGATTGGCAGTAACACGGAGTTGAGGTTTAACGTCGCCAGAAGCGGTTGGGTCGGACCGAGGGGACTTAAACACTTTGTGTATATGCGTAGATCTGAAGAGGACTTGAGCCTGGGCCCAGGATGGTCGAGTCGGACCGAGGCCATGCTTGAGTATACAGCCAGTTGTATATAGATGTATTTGCTGTCTAGGCAGGACAGCCAGTTGTACAGTGTGTCCAGTAGAATAAACATTGACTTGTACCTAGACTTGTGTCATCTCTTGAGTGTCGTGAGTGTAGCGGAGAGCAAGTTAACAATCCACATAACATTGAGACCTAACATGGGGGCCCATCATGATCCAGAATGAAATAAACAGGTGTTTCGAACTTAAAATCTTGCACCGATTGGGCACATTGGCCATTTACGTTGAATTTTCTTAATACATGGCTTAAAATATTATTTCACTTATTATCGCTATAAAACTTTGGGAAGTTGTTGAGTACACTCCAGCAAATGGATGGATCTAGACAACGCAACACACATAATATAATAGTCCAAGTCACTCACTCACTCATTGGATGTGGAACGCTGAGGAACGATGTACAACAGTCTATAGCAGTAAAAAATCGTGTGGTGATTAGCACTGTAAAAATTTTCTATATGACGTCATTGTTTGATCTTATATTTTAAAATACAAGGTGTGCATCGGTGCGCAAAATGATTATAAATTAAAAATGCGCTGTAAAAAAATGTATATGACGTCATTGTTTTAGCTCATATTTTAATTTTGGAAAAGGGAACAATGTAATTTTTTAAAAACGTAAAAAACCATGTTTTTGACTATAAATCCTTTATGTACGAGAAGTAACTAAAAGAAGGTTCATTATAATACGCAGCGCAAGACTATCCAAAAATACAAAATTGCAGTTGTGTCTTAAAACATGTTTAATATAATGCGCAACGATCAGGAATATGTTTATAAAAAGAGTTGTCAATAAAATACGCACCTTATTGCGCGACAGAAAGGTTGTTCAATATAATACGCACCGCGACGCTCTATCTCAAAAAATAACATAGGAATAAATAAAATAATCTAAAAAATCAATAATTTAATTACGGTACATGCGATCGATCTGAAATTTTGATACATTGTTTTTATTATTGGTACAAAACTGCCTGCAAAATTTCAGCTCGCTAGCTTACGAGCAAGTGGGTTAAAAATCGATCCAAAGTTTTGGCGACATGCAAGCAAGCAATCAAGGGCGCAAGCAGACACCACGAGTTAATATAAAGGATTTAATAAACAAAAACGTAAAGCGCGAAGTTTTTGACTATAAATCCTTTATGTATGAGACGTAACTAAAAGAATGTTCATTATAATACGCAGCGCAAGACCATACAAAAATACAAAATTGTTGTTGTGTCGTAAAACATGTTTAATATAATGCGCACCGATCAGGAATATGTTTATAAAAAGTGTTGTCAGTAAAATACGCACCTTATTGCGCGACAGAAAGGTTGTTAAATATAATGCGCACCCTTACACTCTATCTAAAAAAAATAACATGATACATAGGAATAAATAAAATAATCTAAAAAATCAATAATTCAATTACGGTACATGTGATCGATCTGAAATTTTGATACATTGTTTTTATCATCGGTACGAGTGCCTGCAAAATTTCAGCTGGCTAGCTTACGAGGAAGTGGGTTAAAAATCGATCCAAAGTTTTGGCGACATGCAAGCAAGCAATCAAGGGCGCAAGCAGACACCACGAGTTAATATAAAGGATTTAATAAACAAAAACGTAAAGCGCGAAGTTTTTGACTATAAATCCTTTATGTATGAGACGTAACTAAAAGAATGTTCATTATAATACGCAGCGCAAGACCATACAAAAGTACAAAATTGTTGTTGTGTCGTAAAACATGTTTAATATAATGCGCACCGATCAGGAATATGTTTATAAAAAGTGTTGTCAGTAAAATACGCACCTTATTGCGCGACAGAAAGGTTGTTAAATATAATGCGCACCCTTACACTCTATCTAAAAAAAATAACATGATACATAGGAATAAATAAAATAATCTAAAAAATCAATAATTCAATTACGGTACATGTGATCGATCTGAAATTTTGATACATTGTTTTTATCATCGGTACGAGTGCCTGCAAAATTTCAGCTGGCTAGCTTACGAGGAAGTGGGTTAAAAATCGATCCAAAGTTTTGGCGACAAGCAAGCAAGCAATCAAGGGCTCAGCAGACACCACGAGTTAATATAAAGGATTTAAAAAGAGGATTTGATGATGGTTAATTATAAAATAATCTGTTTACATTCCAGGAATTTTAATATTTCGTATTTATCAAACAAGGATAAGTTACTTGGGCTTTTCGATCGAATGCAGCGTAATTAACTTAATGAATCTTTCGTTGATCTCGATATAGCATGTGTAGCTGTCTGCTATAGTTAACCTCCACGGGTCACTGGAGTTCCACTTCAGCCCTCGATGTCACAGGTAGGGCTGTCAATATTATTGAAAAAAGCTGCCCGGGTACCCGTGAAAATTTCGAACGGGTACCCGGTTAACCCGTTGGAAATGTCGCGCATAATTTTCCCCGTCGTGACCGCTATACAATGCAACCTAGCCACCATCCATGCACCTCATTTCACAGAGTAGCCAACGGCATGCTTCCAGTAACATAATATTTCTAATGCACTACTATTAACTGTTATACACTAAAAACGTTTATTCAATTCCTGCTGTCAATGCATTCGTCATACTCATAAAACTAAAACCACAGTAAACTGAACATGCAAACAAAATGTCAACAACAATGACGTAACGTTCAGTGTCATACCTTGCATGTTAATATCCACTTAGCGTCGGTAGGCGATGCTAAGGGCGGCGCTACTGAGTGGACCCACCAGCTGTGGCGCCACTGGCTTAGCTTATGCTTTCACTGGCAGGGATAGCAGCGTGACGACCTGCCAGATCGAAACAGATGTCAGATTTCAGCAATTCTCAGAATCCATCTCCTTCTATTGTGCTAATTGGTCGGCCGTCACGTGCGATGAAGGACACGCTACTGCGGTCAATCTCAATCGATCGTGCTTTGGTCAAAATTCTGATATTGGGTGGATCGGCAATTGCTTTATCAAAATGAACTTTATGAATAGCGGCCAGATGGCGTTTTATCGCACTGGTGTTGCCACCCTTCGCAGACACAATTTCATTACAACGGTTGCATTTTGCCGTGTCGCTGTCAACTCGCTTGGCATGACTCCACACGGCCGACGTCTTACACATCTTACACTGTTAGCAAGTATTTAATTTTATTAACTTTAAAAACTGACAACTTTGGGTGTATTATTAATATCAGTTTTGGGCTAAGCAAACACGTGGCGATGCACACAAGAAACACAAGCGAATGCAAGGGGTGTGGGTCAGTGGCGTAGCTAGAACTTTTACCGCCCGGGGCGGTCTCCAATGTGCCGCCCTTTTTAGGGACCGTCCATAAATGACGTCACGCACCTGGGGCGGGGAGGGGAGTCATACACTTGTGACGATGTGTGACGAGGGGGGTGTGTTTGAGAAATGTGACGTCACGTCAAAACGTGCAACTTTAAATAACATTTCCACTTAAATATTGATTACTGACACTTTATTTAAAGAACATTTAAGTAAAACGCGTGTTACGATATTAGAGTGCAGCCTTGCACTAAAAACATACTTAAATGAAAAAAAAATTGATTTCAAACATGCTTATTTTCAAATAGAAAATACGGCTTTTATGGTGGGGGGGGGGATGTCAAAACTTTATGACGTCATATTGCAGAAGGGGTCTAAGTTATTGTGACGACGTGTGACGAGGGCGGAGGTGGTGAAAAATCAGCCAAAATCGCGTGACGTCATTTATAAATGATGGTTTTTAAAATTTAATAAACATGAATAAATAATTATAATTTAAACGAAGTAAAGGTGGGGAACATGTTAACAATTGCATGCCATATTTATGTAAGCAGTAATTAAAGAGGCTGCATAAGATGATATACCTATCAATACAGATTTATAAAAAAAATACACTATACATTTTTTAAAGGCCACAAGAAAGTTACTGAGGTCGCAGGTTCAATGAGACAAAACATAATAAAAAATTTATACCCAAAAACATTATCAATTACTATTCTTTTATTTTATATTTATAAATAAATAATTTTTTGCAAACAAAGAAATTGTATACATTAGTATGTAAACATATGTATTCATTTACTTTCCTAACTTTCATAATGGAAAAATCGTGTATTATGCTATCAAAATTTAAATTATTTGTAATATCTTGCTCTATGGACAATATTGCAATATGTTGTTGTCTTAAATCGCTCATTGTGGAACGAAGATAATTTTTATCAACTTCACTTTGGAGATGCTCCTTTCACAACTAGTGACACTGATAGCAATTGTTGAAAAAAATCATAGCAAAATTACAATGTTGGGTACAGAATTTTCGAATCTTACTGTTGAATAAATTTTAATAGGGGGCCTATCCCCCCGTTTTTCCAAAATAATGTCTCTTCTTGTAGTGTAGGTACAGCCATAAAAACCTGGATCCTTTTTCTTTCAATATTGAACTAGCTGTTCTTTATCAATATCAATAAGGGATTTTTAGTAAAAAAAAACTTAGTTTTTACGGGTTTTTTAATTATACGAATCTCTTCCAAAAGATGGGGGGGGGCGGCTTATGAACGAACGGGCTATATACCGAGTATATACAGTACTTCTTGTAAGGATTGCACCTAAGACTAAGATATATATTTAGACTATGCATGTTTTGCACACTTTTACAAATATATGAATAAAATATGAGCTAAACGGAAGTTTAAAAAAAAATTGCCAACAAAGATGCACATTTTCCTTCATAACGTGTATCTATTACTTATTAATATGTTGACTCTTTCAGTCTCATATCAGGTAATTAATTTAGCTTGATAGTTTTATTAACTGGCTTCATTTACACTGTACGGGCTTCTGGTTTTCGTTTTTCGGCTCCTCTTTTGCCGTGACCGCAATAAATGTATTCTTTCATTCCTAATTGTTGTTTTTTTTGTTTTCTTTTTTAAAATTTTATTGTAATTTTTATTTACGCAGTTTGGGTCCTTATGGGGTCATTCATAAAGTGCGTCACGCTCAAGAGGGGGTGTAAGAAAGTGTGACAGTTTGTGTCAGGGGGGAGGGGGGTCCGGCCATGTGTGACGTCACGGTGTTTTATATTAAATTGTAATTATTTTGTTAATTAAAAAAAAATTTTTTCGAAAGTATGTCGCACATTGTGTCCAAGATTTGTGAAAGTTTGTGACAGGGGGGAGGGGGGAATTAAAAATGGTCAAAAATAGCGTGACGTACTTTATGGACGGCCCCTATAGCGTCATATAAGAAGCAGTCCCAACAGTTTGTTTTTATTTGCACCATAACTCTTCTTTAATTATTATTTTGTTAATATTGTTATTCGTATGAATTCGCCATATAAAATACAATAAAAAGAAATTATAATAATTGTTAATTTAATTTAAACTCTTAAAAAACATATTTAACGCGAAGAATTTTATGAAACGTGTAATTTTGATTCAGATAATAGTATTAATAGCAAATCTTCCAATAAATGCGCCACTATACTACAGTCGGACCTTGCTAAGTCAAACATGCGCCACTATACTACAGTCGGACCTTGCTAAGTCAAACATGCGCCACTATACTACAGTCGGACCTTGCTAAGTCAAACATGCGCCACTATACTACAGTCGGACCTTGCTAAGTCAAACATGCGCCACTATACTACAGTCGGACCTTGCTAAGTCAAACATGCGCCACTATACTACAGTCGGACCTTGCTAAGTCAAACATGCGCCACTATACTACAGTCGGACCTTGCTAAGTCAAACTTCCTTAAAAACCTCCCCATATCGAATTAATTGTTTGGTCCCGGCAAAATTCCATAAGATTAATGTATTTCATATCTCCTTAACTCGGAGATTTTTTGCTTCCAACCCCCCTCCCCTTTAGTAGGTCCGACTGTATTACGCTGTGTATTTACATACTGAGTGTGATACAACTAGCTCTCTTTCACATTTGCTGATATGCTTCCACACAAGGGCGGGAGCCTTTGAAAACTACTGTGCTACTGATTTTCAATTAACTTGAGGTAAAATGTACCTTATTTTAAGATTTACCGTAAGTGTAATAAAATAAGTGTTGTTAGGGGCCGTCCATAAATGACGCCACGCACCTAAAAAATAAAGGGGGGGGTCACACAATTGTGACGATGTGTGACGAGGGAAGGGAGGAGTTTAAGAATTGTGACGTCACTTCAAAACTCGTAACCTTAAATAAAACATCCCCTTTAATATTGTTTACGTTTTTTAAATGACGTTTTACATTGCTTCACGCGTGTTACGATATTAGAGTGCAGCCTAACATTAAACACATACTTAGATGACTAATAAGTGATTGCAACTAAATTGCAACATACTCATTTTCAAATAGAAAAAAAGGTTTTCACGGGGGGGGGGCGAAAAGCTTTGTGACGTAATATTGGAGGGGAGGTCTAACTTTTTTGACGATGAGTGACTACGGGGGAGGGGGGTGAAAAATCTACCAAAATCGCATAAAGTAATTTATGGACGGCCCCTTATTCTGTTTGGTGCTAGTGTCTTCTTGATTTCAGATCGGTATGAATGTAACAGCTTCAAGTGTAAGAGAATTATAAATTTTGTACCTTAGTTGTATTAAATTACAAACAATGATTTTTTAAAAAAGTTTATGTTTTACGGTAAATATTGTATTGACTAGCGGTCACTAGCGTATCACCCGTCAAAAATGACGGAAGTTTTCAAAATAAATACACATCAGATTAAAAAATAACGTAATACAGAACTTTCATTTATTTTATTTATGTTTATTTGATTCATTTATTATCATATTGAACAATTTTATGCGGAACGTTCGAAAAGTGTTATTTTTGGTGCAGTAAATTTGGTGCGCTGCTTTCTAAAATTAGAAAAGCATTACATTACAACCATAGAGCTGATTGTTTCCTTTAAAATTATCCGAGTTAGGGCTAGGTTTGGGGTTAGGTTTAGATTTGGTTTTAGGTTTAGGGTTAGGTTAGGGTTAGGTTAGGGTTAGTTGTTGTCCGTCCGTCGTTGTCGACGATGACCACTCTCATCATATTAGTAAATGGATGATGATGAGAGGGACTTGTGCTGTGAATTTGTTTAAAGTGAGGAAGATTCGTGCAACACATCGATCTCACTCTCTCGCCCAAAGTTATCTTATCCAGCAGCAAGACGTTGTCGAGACAGCTGGGGATGGGGTTGGGTGCAGTGGATGACCAGGACGTCCTGTGTGTCTCGTCATGCTCTAAGCCAGTGGTTCCTAACCTTTTGGGGTCCATGCACCCCTTCAGATGCCCAAAAAAGTTCATGCACCCCCTCGTGAAACTTGCAGAAAATGCATAATAAACTATGTTTATTTTAGGAACACAACAGTTTTGACCGTAGGCAACAGGGAATTTAGTGAGAGATCTACTGCTTCTTATGATCAATCAGCGATTTAAATTTTGGGACTTTTTTGGACAAAGCAACTCTCATGTCATTCTCTGCATTCAACTTATTCCTTTCCTTGGTTTTAATCGTCAAAGGAGTGGAGAATCCTGCTTCACAGAGATAGGTTGTGGCAAATGGAAGGAGAGTCAGTACTGCCCTCTTGGCTAGATGCGGGTAGGAATCTAGCTGGGCGCACCAAAATTCAATCAAGGTATTGCAACTGAAGGCACTCCTCAGTACTTCTCTGGTTCTCAAATCAATCAGGTCATCTTTAGCAAGGTCACTGTCATCAATGTTGTCCAAGGCACAGAGAAAAGCATTGCGAATACAAAGGTCTTTCCTAGCAATTTCTTGACAGAAATACCCATCAAACGACTTTTGCAATGTTAAAAGGTACTCTGAAATTTCCCCTTTGATGTTGTCAGGCAGTGATCCCTCAGTGCTTCCTTCTACACCAGATGTTACAACTTCATCCAAGAGTGGAAAGTCGGCCCAGTTGAACTTTTCTAGTCGTCGTTGGAATAGTGGCAGTTTGTTGAGGAAGGCTTGCAATCTCTCAGTAGCATCCATTACAGTCACAGCAGGTTCTTGCAGAGATGTGTTCAACTCATTCAAGATGGAGAAGATGTCAGCCAGGTATCCCAAGTAATGAATGAAATTTGGACAGTCAAACTTGTAAGCAAGGTCACTCTCTTTTTCTCGCAAGAAAATGGCAAGCTCCACTCTCAGTTCTACTAACCGAGAAAGTATCCATCCCCTGGACAACCAGCGCACCTCAGTGTGGTAGAGCAGAACTTCATGCTCAGAGCTCACCTCCTGACAGAACAACTTGAAGAGGCAGTGGTTCAAGGCATGTGAGCGGATAAAATTTACAACTTGCACTGTAGTAGAAAGAACTGACTTCAAGGTTGGAGGTAGAGTTTTGCATGCCAGGGCCTGACGATGAAGAATACAGTGTGTAGTGACAATATATTTTACTTCTTTCTTTACCAGTGCTGAAAATCCTGACTTATTACCGAGCATGGAGGGAGCACCACCTGTGCAAATTGAAGAAATTCTTGAAGTCCAGTCAAACTGGTTTTCAATGAAGAATGCCCTGACTAGCTGCAGCACATCAGCAGCTATGGTAGTAGCTAGGAGTGGCTTACAAAAGAGAAATTCCTCCTTCAGCAATCCACTGAGAACATATTTCAGAAATACAAGAATCTGACTGCATTGTGCTACATCAGTGGATTCATCCAGCTGCATGCTAAATGGAAAAGGACTGCTTCTCATCTCGCACCAGACTTGTCTTCAGCCATGTCACTAATCCTGGAATGAATAGTGTCATTGGACAAAGGAACTTTCTCAACCTGCTTCCTCTGCTAGTGACCACACATCTATTCCACCATCTTCAGAGCACAAGGCTTCACCAAAGGTCTCCAATGGTGTGGGGCTTCTTGTTCTTTGCAATGAGATATGCAACCTTGCATGATGCCTCCAGTGCAGATTTCTTTGACAAAGAAAATCCAAGCTTGGGCAAGGTACCTGAGGTCAAGAAGCGAGCTCTCTTCTGCTTGAAGACCTCAACACTGTCCTTGGAATTGGATGGATGGACTTTCTCCAATTGCTCTCGGAGTCTAACAGGCCTCATGTTGTCATTGCACATGATTTTTCCACAGAGGAAGCACTGAGGCGTTTGTGTTCCATCTCTCTCTCTCTCTCTTTTTTTATTATCGATGTTGAGGGGGTGATGACAATCGGAAAGTCGTACAGTCACAGGGAAATTTTTAACTGATGAAGTTGATGTTTTTAATGACCGGAATTGGATGCTCAACTCAAGATTTTAGGTTTCAATGACGAATAATGGCTTACAATTAACGTTTGTAAGACCTTTGCAGCGCACAGAGCAATAAAAGTGAAGGAAAAAAATCCCAACGTTTACATCCACTCAAAACAGTTAGAGGGTCACCGGAAGAGATATATCTTACGTATTTGATGACAAAATTAAATTAATTTTAGAAAACTGTGACGTAAAACATGAAATTCCGAGGAACACGTAGAGCGAACCGTTCATTTTGCGAAAGTTTTCCCGTCAATTATCGACATGCGCAGAACGATGCGCGAACGAGTAAAAAAAAAGGTTGTATATGGGCGCCCTTTAAAGCGGCATGCCTTGCTTATGGTTTACATTTTCATATTATCACTTTTTCTTTCTTTTTTTTTCCTTCTTTTTTTAGTCCTCTTTTTTCTTTTTTTTTCTTCTCTGAATGGTTCATGCACCCCCTGGAACCTGCTCATGCGACCCTTGGGGGTGCATGCATCACTGGTTAGGAACCCCTGCTCTAAGCACTCCACAATGCTTTGCTGTGAATCGCCTCTTGCCCGTTGGCTAATAGAAGATCCAGCGCGCAGGCAGCTGAAAACAGTCTTCACATGCTGAGTAGACAAATCCCACTTCATCGAGGTTTATATCGCATCGGTTAACCTCACCTTGTCTAGCCGGTCAGTCGAGACCGTTAGCGGGGTGTTGTCAGCTGTGCATGCTACAGTTACTTGGAGCCATAGGTGAGAGATGGGTGCCAAGTGGGGAACAAAGTTGGCAAACTACCCCAAGATGAGTACGGGACGCAGCGAGGCTGATCCTGTAGTACAGACAAGGCATGATCAAGGTAAAAAGGAACTATTTAGTTTATTTTGTTTTGAACCTTTACTCAGAAAAAACCTGGTCATAGTAACAAATATGGCAGCCGGAAAGGACCGAATTTTTTTTACCCTTCCCCTCAAATGACCATTTACTTCAGATTTTAAATTTTTAATGATATTTAAACGATTTTATTAAATTTTAGTGTTAATTTTTTAAAAGTAAAAACTGGTAATTTTATCATTTTAAAATGAGTATTTTTTTTGTTTTCTTTTTAAAGTTGTAAATGGCAAAATTTCAATGTTTTTTTATATTAAATTCCTTAAAAATTACCAAAATTTAATGAAAATCACGGGTAAGATAAATAATATGTGCAAATGCACATTAGAACATAGGTATGAAGACAGTAAGTATTATACGTCAGACTATTTTGGGACATTGGTCGATTATTTCCAGGATTATCTAAACAAACATTTAACTTTTCCGGTAGGCTAGAGCAGTGCTTCTCAAACTTTTTAGTATGGCGGACCGGTAAGAATTTTTTCCATTGCACCAGGGACCGGTGCACTATTTTCCCTGCACTGACAATTTTTTATGTCCCTTTTTTGAGAACTTCTGCGGACCGCCGGCGGATGGCCCACGGACCGGCACCAGTCCGCGGACCACCACTTGAGAAGCACTGTCTTAGAGTACATTACAGGGGGTCCTCGATACGACATTGATCCGCTCTTAAGAAACGTCGTAACCCGAATTTCAGTGTAAGTGGGAACATTAAATATATATATATATATATATATATATATATAATATATATATATATATATATATATATATATATATATATATTGTAAAGTACTGTTCATACAATGATATAACAAAATGTAGAGAGAGAGACGGTGTAAACAACCAAAGTTGCATATGTACCGAGACTATGCGTCTTCCTCTTCTAACAACCACAAAAAGCGTATTCTTTCCGCCGCGCGCCCGAAACATAAAAGCAGTTAATGACATAAACAGTATTTAAAAATACCCCATGAAAAAAACCCATTAATAAAAAGACCCGTAAAAAACAAAGTTTTTGACTATAAATCCTTTATGTACGAGAAGTAACTAAAAGAATGTTCATTATAATTATAATAAGCAGCGAAAGGCCATCCAAAAATACACAATTGTAAATTGCAGTTGTGTCATAAAACATGTGTAATATAATGCGCACCGATCAGGAATATGCTTATAAAAAGTGTTGTTAATAAAATACGCACCTTATTGCGCTACAGAAAGGTTGTTCAATATAATACGCACCGCGACACTCTATCTAAAAAAATAACATGATACATAGGAATAAATAAAATAATCTAAAAATTCAATAATTTAATTACGATCGATCTGAAATTTTGATACATAGATTTTATCATCGCCACCAAACTGCCCGCTAATTTTCAGCTCGCTAGCTTACGAGGAAGTGGGTTAAAAATCGATCCAAAGTTTTGGCGACCGACAATCAAGCAAGCAATCAAGGGTTCAAACAAACAGACCCCACGAGTTAATATAAAGGATTTAATTTAAAAAAAACGTAAAAAAACAAGTTTTTGACTCTAAATCCTTTAAGTACGAGACATAACTAAAAGAATGTTCATTATAATACCCAGCGCAAGACCATCCAAAAATACAAAATTGCAGTTGTGTCGTAAAACATGTTTAATATAATGCGCATCGATCAGGAATATGTTTATAAAAGTGTTGTCAATAAAATACGCACCTTATTGCGCGACAGAAAGGTTGTTCAATATAATACGCATCGGTACACTCTATCTCAAAAAACAACATGATACATAGAAATAAATAAAATTAATCTACAAATTCAATAATTTAATTACAGTAAATGCGATCGATCTGAAATTTGATACATAGTTTTTATCATCGGCACGAAACTTCCTGCAACATTTCAGCTCGCTAGCTTACGAGGAAGTGGGTTAAAAATCGATCCAAAGTTTTGGCGACCGACAAGCAAGCAATCAAGGGTTCAAACTGACACCACGAGTTAATATTAAGGATTTAATTTTTAAAAACCCGTAAAAAAAACAAGTTGTTCACTATAAATCCTTTATATACGAGACGTAACGAAAAGAATGTTCATAATAATACGCAGCGCAAGACCATCCAAAAATAAAAAAATTGTAGTTATGTCTCATAAAACGTGTTTAATATAATGCGCACCGATCAGGAATATGTTTATAAAAAGTGTTGTCAATAAA
Source organism: Ampullaceana balthica (assembly GCA_944989445.1). Classification (NCBI taxonomy): domain Eukaryota; kingdom Metazoa; phylum Mollusca; class Gastropoda; family Lymnaeidae; genus Ampullaceana; species Ampullaceana balthica. The sequence goes on from CALYLW010001896.1 coordinate 47,265, forward strand.
ATACGCACCTAATTGCACGACAGAAAGGTTGTTCAATATAATACGCACCGCGACACTCTATCTAAAAAAAATAACATGATACATAGGAATAAATAAAATAATCTAAAAAATCAATAATTCAATTACGGCACATGTGATCTATATGAAATTTTGATACATAGTTTTTATCATCGCCACCAAACAGCCTGCTAAATTTCAGCTCGCTAGCTTACGAGGAAGTGGGTTAAAAATCGATACAAAGTTTTGGCGACCGACAAGCAATCAAGGGTTCAACCAGACACCACGAGTTAATATAAAGGATTTAATTTTTAAAAAACGTAAAAAAAACAAGTTTTTGACTCTAAATCCTTTATGTATGAGACATAACTAAAAGAATGTTCATTATAATACGCAGCGCAAGACCATCCAAAAATACAAATTTGTAGTTGTGTCGTAAAACCTGTTTAATATAATGCGCATCGATCAGGAATATGTTTATAAAAAGTGTTGTCAATAAAATACGCACTTTATTGCGCGACAGAAAGGTTGTTAAATATAATGCGCACCCTTACACTCTATCTCAAAAAATAACATGATACATAGGAATAAATGAAATGATCTAAAAAATCAATAATTCAATTACGGCACATGTGATCTATATGAAATTTTGATACATTGTTTTTATCATCGGTACGAAACTGCCTGCAAAATTTCAGCTCGCTATCTTACGAGGAAGTTGGTTAAAAATTGATCCAAAGTTTTGCGACAAGGGTGCAAGGGTTCAAGCAATCAGACACCACGAGTTAATATAACGGATTTAAAAACCAAGTTTTTGACTATAAATCCTTTATGTAGGAGACATAACTAAAAGAATGTTCATTATAATACGCAGCGCAAGAAGATCCAAAAATACAAAATTGCAGTTGTGTCGTAACACGTATTTAATATAATGCGCACCGATCAGGAATATGTTTATAAAAAGTGTTGTCAAAAAAATAACAATACCTTATTGCGCGACAGAAAGGTCGTTCAATATAATACGCCCCGCGACACTCGATCTCAAAAAATAACATGATACATAGAGATAAATAAAATAATCTAAAAATTCAATAATTTAATTACGGTACATGCGATCGATTTGAAATTTTGATACATCGTTTTTATCATCGCCACAAAACTGCCTGCTAAATTTCAGCTCGCTAGCTTACGAGGAAGTGGGTTAAAATCGATCCAAAGTTTTGGCGACCGACAAGCAATCAAGGGTTCAAACAGACACCACGAGTTAATATAAAGGATTTAAAAAGAAGAGAACTTAACTTAGCAAAAGTGCGGGGAAGGTACCTAAGAATAAAGCAGGAGAAGAAATGCTTTAGGGAGAGATTACACATAAGTGAAGATAACTGGGCAGAAATGAACGAGACAATTACATGAACTTATCACATAATCTATAAGCTGAACTGTTCAAAGTATTACTTAATATTGCTTACAAAATATTTGATGGCAAGATAACTGGTTTATCTGTAGTGAACAAAAAACAAGGGACCAACAATGTGGATTCCAACGTCCTTACTATCAGGTGTATCTTAAATGAAGGACATGAACACAAAAGAATGAAATAAACAAACTATATGGAAAACTTAACAGATGACAGGAAAAATCTGCTTGATACACTGCAAGAGCTTAGAGTCCCCGATAAAATCATTCGTTTCAAAATTATGACAATGGCGTTCTCTAAAAAAAGAACCATAATACTAGGAGGGGATTTGAAGAAATTCTGATTGATCCAAAGCCTCAGATAATGATTATCTTATCATTTTTACAATTGCGTTAAAAGTTCAGAGAACTATTTATGTGAAACAATACCAGGCTACCTTCAGAGAACTATTTATGTGAAACAATACCAGGCTACCTTCAGAGAACTATTTATGTGAAACCATACCAAGCTACCTTCAGAGAACTATTTATGTGAAACCATACCAAGCTACCTTCAGAGAACTATTTATGTGAAACCATACCAAGCTACCTTCAGAGAACTATTTATGTGAACAACAGTGAAACCATACCACGCTACATTCAGAGAACTATTTATGTGAACAACAGTGAAACCATACCAAGCTACATTCAGATAACTATTTATGTGAACAGTGAAACCATACCAAGCTACATTCAGAGAACTATTTATGTGAACAGTGAAACCATACCAAGCTACATTCAGAGAACTATTTATGTGAACAACAGTGAAACCATACCAGGCTACCTTCAGAGAACTATTTATGTGAAACAATACCAGGCTACCTTCAGAGAACTATTTATGTGAACAACAGTGAAACCATACCAGGCTACCTTCAGAGAACTATTTATGTGAAACAATACCAGGCTACCTTCAGAGAACTATTTATGTGAACAACAGTGAAACCATACCAAGCTACCTTCAGAGAACTATTTATGTGAACAGTGAAACCATACCAAGCTACATTCAGAGAACTATTTATGTGAACAGTGAAACCATACCAAGCTACATTCAGAGAAACAGGTACTGAAACTCAGCCAGCAGGAAATCTGTAAGACCAACCATTGCAACAACTGGTACATGCACATGAGATAGCTCTACTAGGTAAAACAGCAAAGAAATAGTCCAAGCATTCTTGTACCTTGAAGTTGAAGAGGAATCTGTTAAATCTGGACTTAGGTAAACGAGGTGAAGACACAATATATGGTCATGTCACAAAGCACACACTGGGGACACCATCCAATTAACAACCACACCTTTGAGAGGGTGACTAGTGACTACTTACAAATACCCGAGAACTACCATAAACGAGAATAATTAAATCATGACAGAAGGGAAAGAAAGGTAAACAGCAGAAGGCAATCAGCATTATTTCAAGATGCACAAAATTTACCCAAAACTAGCTAAAGGAGAGCCAAAATATTAAAAACTAGCTAAAGGAGAGCCAACTTATTAAAAACTAGCTAAAGAAAAGCCCACTTATTAAAAAACTATCTAAAGGAGAGCCAACTTATTAAAAACTAGTTAAAGGAGAGCCAACTTATTTTTAAAAAAGCAGATAACAAACTTCGTACATGGAAGAGAAAAGTCCTTAAGAAAATTCACATTTCCTTGTTGGCAAATACTGGTGCTCCTTACCTAAGTTACAAAACATATAGTTATGAAAATATATCAATCTATGTTATGTCAATGAATAGTGTTGATCAGTTGATACAGGCATGCACAATGAATGGGATAATGTTACTTAAATGCTCTGTGGAAGTGAGGCTTGGTGATATTTTATGTTAAATTAATTGAATAAATGGTTTCTTGTGTGTTATATATATCCTTAAGAAAGATTTTAAATAATACAATTGTATTACATAGTTTAAAAAATGTTTTTTAAGGCACTTCAATTGTGAAATCTTTAACAAATAGTTCATACATTGGTATGCTAATATGAAAAAGATATCAGGTGCAATTTTAAGATACACATCTAAAAACAAAAATGAATGAGTACAAAATAATAATTAAACTTTATAACTTTTTTTTGTTTAGTAAAAAGCATATAAATATAAGTAAAAAATAAATTAAAAAATAACCCAAAAAAATAAATGTTGATGCAGAGGATTCAATCTTTAAAAAGCCTTTCCAAGTTCAATTTCTTGAACTAAGGTCCCAAGCGGAAGAACTAACCATTAAAATACGACAAGCCAGTAAATACAGATCATATGCTCAAGGATCCACCAAATTGATAGTATAAACTGGTTCAATAGAGAAAAAGCACTGTGCTGAATTTAATTTTATATAATTTTTGAGGGGTTAATAATGGGTTTGAAGAAATTGTCATAAAGAAACATTGGACTAAATTATTAAATGTGATAAATGTATGAACCAATATTATGTCTCACATCAACTACACGATACTAAAAATCAATTTTAAAAAAGGAGGAATTTGTAAAATGCGATCGCATAAATTGTCTAAATTCAGAATTAGCTGTTCATAAACTTTTTCATATTTGGACAGAAATTCAATTTTTTGAAATTATTGTATTAGAGAAGTTTACCATGGAACACCTAAATTAGTACTTCTTTGTTTCACAACAGTTCTTGGCTCTGAATCAATAAATTCAGTATGAAAATAAAATTAAATTAACATATGCGGATTCAACTGCTGGCCATGCATTGAGAATTTTTAAAAATACATTATAAAGTAAAATTCTCATCACAGGTCTAAAAAATAGTAGATGATTGAATAAGATATGTATTGATATACCATACTTTTTTAAAATAAAAGGTGGTCTGCATTTGCGTAAGCCGTTTGGGCTGCAGACTTAATAGGAGGTGATGCTTCAAATGAGCTGAATTTTCTTTTAATAAATGGTGGGATGAACTTGTGCATACTATAAAATTAAAAAAAAACGTAGAGAATTAGGTTATTTTTATTGACTTGTTACATTGAAAGAATTTACTTCAATGTAGCTAAATTCAAATACTAAAATTTTTTTTATATTCATTAAAAAATTTGTCACTTTATTATCAATCTACGAAAATGGGTCCTGTCCAGTCATAAGAGATATGCTTAATTCCTTTCATGTCAAGAACAATACTAAAAAGATTTCGAAAAAATGTGTTGTATGCCAGAATCATAAAAATACAGGTATTAGTGACTAATATACCAGAGTCCTATTACACCTACCCCCCATTTTATGATAATAGATGTCTGTTGTAGTATAAGGGTGCAATCCATTATTAAACACAAATTAAACGTTAATATGTGTTTTTTTTTAAGTAGAATTTCATCTCTTTATTTTAGCTCACACTTTTCTTAAGAAAGCGTAGATACAAATTTTGAGGTGCAATTAGTATTAGACTAAATGTGTCAAATTTCTCTTAGCTATATGTTGAGCACAGCTCATTGATTTCTAAAATGTAGCAAGGGGTTTCAATGTCCACATGGTAGAAAAAAAACCCCACTGGGTTCATAAAATTTTACAACTCTTCAATGCATGTCATGGAATAGATACATTATTGGGTACAGCATGCTGGGAGGCATGAGCACATTTGTTCATGTGTCATGGAATAGATACATTATTGGGTACAGCATGCTGGGAGGTATGAGCACATTTGTTCATGTGTCATGGAATAGATACATTATTGGGTACAGCATGCTGGGAGGTATGAGCACATTTGTTCATGTGTCATGGAATAGATACATTATTGGGTACAGCATGCTGGGAGGCATGAGCACATTTGTTCATGTGTCATGGAATAGATACATTATTGGGTACAGCATGCTGGGAGGTATGAGCACATTTGTTCATGTGTCATGGAATAGATACATTATTGGGTACAGCATGCTGGGAGGTATGAGCACATTTGTTCATGTGTCATGGAATAGATACATTATTGGGTACAGCATGCTGGGAGGTATGAGCACATTTGTTCATGTGTCATGGAATAGATACATTATTGGGTACAGCATGCTGGGAGGCATGAGCACATTTGTTCATGTGTCATGGAATAGATACATTATTGGGTACAGCATGCTGGGAGGTATGAGCACATTTGTTCATGTGTCATGGAATAGATACATTATTGGGTACAGCATGCTGGGAGGTATGAGCACATTTGTTCATGTGTCATGGAATAGATACATTATTGGGTACAGCATGCTGGGAGGCATGAGCACATTTGTTCATGTGTCATGGAATAGATACATTATTGGGTACAGCATGCTGGGAGGCTATGAGCACATTTGTTCATGTGTCATGGAATAGATACATTATTGGGTACAGCATGCTGGGAGGTATGAGCACATTTGTTCATGTGTCATGGAATAGATACATTATTGGGTACAGCATGCTGGGAGGCATGAGCACATTTGTTCATGTGTCATGGAATAGATACATTATTGGGTACAGCATGCTGGGAGGCATGAGCACATTTGTTCATGTGTCATGGAATAGATACATTATTGGGTACAGCATGCTGGGAGGCATGAGCACATTTGTTCATGTGTCATGGAATAGATACATTATTGGGTACAGCATGCTGGGAGGTATGAGCACATTTGTTCATGTGTCATGGAATAGATACATTATTGGGTACAGCATGCTGGGAGGTATGAGCACATTTGTTCATGTGTCATGGAATAGATACATTATTGGGTACAGCATGCTGGGAGGCATGAGCACATTTGTTCATGTGTCATGGAATAGATACATTATTGGGTACAGCATGCTGGGAGGTATGAGCACATTTGTTCATGTGTCATGGAATAGATACATTATTGGGTACAGCATGCTGGGAGGCATGAGCACATTTGTTCATGTGTCATGGAATAGATACATTATTGGGTACAGCATGCTGGGAGGTATGAGCACATTTGTTCATGTGTCATGGAATAGATACATTATTGGGTACAGCATGCTGGGAGGCATGAGCACATTTGTTCATGTGTCATGGAATAGATACATTATTGGGTACAGCATGCTGGGAGGCATGAGCACATTTGTTCATGTGTCATGGAATAGATACATTATTGGGTACAGCATGCTGGGAGGTATGAGCACATTTGTTCATGTGTCATGGAATAGATACATTATTGGGTACAGCATGCTGGGAGGCATGAGCACATTTGTTCATGTGTCATGGAATAGATACATTATTGGGTACAGCATGCTGGGAGGCATGAGCACATTTGTTCATGTGTCATGGAATAGATACATTATTGGGTACAGCATGCTGGGAGGTATGAGCACATTTGTTCATGTGTCATGGAATAGATACATTATTGGGTACAGCATGCTGGGAGGCATGAGCACATTTGTTCATGTGTCATGGAATAGATACATTATTGGGTACAGCATGCTGGGAGGCATGAGCACATTTGTTCATGTGTCATGGAATAGATACATTATTGGGTACAGCATGCTGGGAGGCATGAGCACATTTGTTCATGTGTCATGGAATAGATACATTATTGGGTACAGCATGCTGGGAGGTATGAGCACATTTGTTCATGTGTCATGGAATAGATACATTATTGGGTACAGCATGCTGGGAGGTATGAGCACATTTGTTCATGTGTCATGGAATAGATACATTATTGGGTACAGCATGCTGGGAGGCATGAGCACATTTGTTCATGTGTCATGGAATAGATACATTATTGGGTACAGCATGCTGGGAGGTATGAGCACATTTGTTCATGTGTCATGGAATAGATACATTATTGGGTACAGCATGCTGGGAGGCATGAGCACATTTGTTCATGTGTCATGGAATAGATACATTATTGGGTACAGCATGCTGGGAGGCATGAGCACATTTGTTCATGTGTCATGGAATAGATACATTATTGGGTACAGCATGCTGGGAGGCATGAGCACATTTGTTCATGTGTCATGGAATAGATACATTATTGGGTACAGCATGCTGGGAGGCATGAGCACATTTGTTCATGTGTCATGGAATAGATACATTATTGGGTACAGCATGCTGGGAGGCATGAGCACATTTGTTCATGTGTCATGGAATAGATACATTATTGGGTACAGCATGCTGGGAGGTATGAGCACATTTGTTCATGTGTCATGGAATAGATACATTATTGGGTACAGCATGCTGGGAGGTATGAGCACATTTGTTCATGTGTCATGGAATAGATACATTATTGGGTACAGCATGCTGGGAGGCATGAGCACATTTGTTCATGTGTCATGGAATAGATACATTATTGGGTACAGCATGCTGGGAGGTATGAGCACATTTGTTCATGTGTCATGGAATAGATACATTATTGGGTACAGCATGCTGGGAGGCATGAGCACATTTGTTCATGTGTCATGGAATAGATACATTATTGGGTACAGCATGCTGGGAGGCATGAGCACATTTGTTCATGTGTCATGGAATAGATACATTATTGGGTACAGCATGCTGGGAGGCATGAGCACATTTGTTCATGTGTCATGGAATAGATACATTATTGGGTACAGCATGCTGGGAGGTATGAGCACATTTGTTCATGTGTCATGGAATAGATACATTATTGGGTACAGCATGCTGGGAGGTATGAGCACATTTGTTCATGTGTCATGGAATAGATACATTATTGGGTACAGCATGCTGGGAGGTATGAGCACATTTGTTCATGTGTCATGGAATAGATACATTATTGGGTACAGCATGCTGGGAGGTATGAGCACATTTGTTCATGTGTCATGGAATAGATACATTATTGGGTACAGCATGCTGGGAGGCATGAGCACATTTGTTCATGTGTCATGGAATAGATACATTATTGGGTACAGCATGCTGGGAGGTATGAGCACATTTGTTCATGTGTCATGGAATAGATACATTATTGGGTACAGCATGCTGGGAGGCATGAGCACATTTGTTCATGTGTCATGGAATAGATACATTATTGGGTACAGCATGCTGGGAGGTATGAGCACATTTGTTCATGTGTCATGGAATAGATACATTATTGGGTACAGCATGCTGGGAGGTATGAGCACATTTGTTCATGTGTCATGGAATAGATACATTATTGGGTACAGCATGCTGGGAGGTATGAGCACATTTGTTCATGTGTCATGGAATAGATACATTATTGGGTACAGCATGCTGGGAGGCATGAGCACATTTGTTCATGTGTCATGGAATAGATACATTATTGGGTACAGCATGCTGGGAGGTATGAGCACATTTGTTCATGCGTCATGGAATAGATACATTATTGGGTACAGCATGCTGGGAGGTATGAGCACATTTGTTCATGTGTCATGGAATAGATACATTATTGGGTACAGCATGCTGGGAGGTATGAGCACATTTGTTCATGTGTCATGGAATAGATACATTATTGGGTACAGCATGCTGGGAGGTATGAGCACATTTGTTCATGTGTCATGGAATAGATACATTATTGGGTACAGCATGCTGGGAGGTATGAGCACATTTGTTCATGTGTCATGGAATAGATACATTATTGGGTACAGCATGCTGGGAGGTATGAGCACATTTGTTCATGTGTCATGGAATAGATACATTATTGGGTACAGCATGCTGGGAGGTATGAGCACATTTGTTCATGTGTCATGGAATAGATACATTATTGGGTACAGCATGCTGGGAGGTATGAGCACATTTGTTCATGTGTCATGGAATAGATACATTATTGGGTACAGCATGCTGGGAGGTATGAGCACATTTGTTCATGTGTCATGGAATAGATACATTATTGGGTACAGCATGCTGGGAGGTATGAGCACATTTGTTCATGTGTCATGGAATAGATACATTATTGGGTACAGCATGCTGGGAGGCATGAGCACATTTGTTCATGTGTCATGGAATAGATACATTACAAAAATTGCTTATGATGCTAACACCTTTAATTGCTTTATTTTTCTGTATTCAAAAATAATCTTGTTTGATGTGTTCCATACGACTGAGATTAAAAAATGGCTGCCAAGAAAATGATCAAGCAAAGAAAAAAAAAGTGTAACAAACATAGACATGAGAATGATAGATATAATATTATTGTGACATTACAGTTACAGAGAGATCCCTTGTGCAAACACTAAACAAAGAGATTGATAATAATTGAAACATCACAGCTATAAAAAAGTAACCAATGGACTGTCCCAGTTTCAGCCTAGTGACATTCTAGAATAAATGTTTTGTCCTTTCTGCCCACCCACCTCTCAATGAATACATTCAATATTTTTTTAACCTAAATAATATTTAATCAATATTACTTATATTAAGGCTCCATAAAAAATTAAACAGAACAGCAGCCTCACGGTACTGAGCAGCAAACCCACCACAGAACAGCAGCCTCACGGTACAGAGCAGCAAACCCACCACAGAACAGCAGCCACACGGTACTGAGCAGCAAACCCACCACACAAAAGACATGTCAATATCTAGTATCTAGAGATGTGAAAATAATCCACTGTAATCATAGCACATGAATATTTTTAGTACTGTTTGGTATTTTACCAATAGCCATGTCAGAGACTAACAGCAGATGACATTATTACAGTGGTCAAGATATGTCTCAACTGACAAACTGGACTACCAGCTGTGTATTAATGGCAGATGATAGTATATTATAAGACAAGTAAAAATTAGAAACAAAAAACAATAATTACAGTGATCTCAAGTCTTTATTGGTAAGAATATTGACTATTGAAAATAACAATAAATAAATGTTAAATATTTCTGTAAAGTATAGCACGAAAGACAGCAAAGTAAAAATTACCTCCTATCATTGGGACTGCAAAGAAATCACAATTTCAAAGTCAAACACTGTGTTTTATAGGGACCAGTTCAATGACTGGTCCCTTGTCGGTGTTGCTATAAATAGGAACAAAGACCTGGTTGAGAACGATGGACTCGGGACTGGCACCGGGCAAGATGGACACAGGGATTCCTTTTTGAATGGCGGAAGTCAGAGTCCCATCTTGGGGAAGTGCTTGTCTGTCAGGCACAGAATGGGCTTTTGAAAGAGCAGCAATAGAAGAGCAGGACGTTGAGCAGGATTTGGAGCAGGACGCAGCAGAAGATGCAATGTGTGTGTGAGCAACTGGGGGACATTGGAGAATAACAGGTGGAGCATCAGTTAAACTGTGAGCCTGAGGGGGTCCACTGGGGGTGTCCATGAGGGTAAGGGATGATATGGAAGCACCATCAGTGTGATCTAAAGTGTCAGTACCATAATTTAATATCACATTAGGCTGGCTGGACAATCGTGCTGCTTGGACTTCGTGAGCTGATATCCCGAGTAGGCCTGCAAAGTCAGTTCTGCAATTTGTAGAATTAGTGTGAAGTGCTTGTATCTGTTGCATGGGGTGTAGTGATGGGGGACTGGACAAGACAACAGTGGCCTTGGTACAAGCACTTGGCTGGTGAGACACTAGGCCCAATCCTTGCAAAGATTTTCCATCACTCAATAATGGCATGTTGATTATCATATTTGAGGGTTCAAATGTTGCAGGCAGACTTGCCATGGTATCCATGGGCTGTCCAAGAGAGGTGACCATTGTCGATGTCAGACTGGCCAGAGCTGCTGGATCTTGCAGCAAGACAGAGCTGGGTATCTGAATTATTGCACCGTGACGGTCCTGAACCATGATGGTGTTGTTGGTGCCCAAAAGATTTTTGACAAGCTCAGAATTGATGATGGGTATGTTTGAGATGGTAGAGGGTAGGGTGAGCAGGCGGTCTGTGGCACTGACCGTGGCCCCTACGTCAACAGTCTCGGCCCCGCAGGCTAGCTGCTGTGAGATGAGCTGAGACTGCTGCATCAGATTGTTGACCGCTGCCTGTAGAGGTGGTAGCATAGATATTGTTTGGTTGGTCAAGTTAACGCACACTCCAGACTGGCTTAGGTCAGGCTCTACTGGAAGCCCGGGCTCAACAAGCTCTTGTACAATGCCATTTGTTGGCCCTACAAAGAAGAAAAAAAAGGATGCTTTTATCAACTTTCTAACATTTAAAATTATGCCATAAAGAAAAAAAGAAATCTGAATGACTGTTAGAACTTTTTATAACTATAAAATAAATATAACTAACTAAAATTTACACAAGCTCTTAAAATATAATTCAAATGTATTTTTAAAAAAATAAAAGTACATTGCACAAAGGTTTAAAATAGGATATGATAAAGAATATGTTTACTGAGATGTCAGCTGATATAATATTTACACTGTAACTAATAACATTGAATTATTCAACCCAACACTCATTTTTTTAACTCTCATAATTGTATTAAGTTTTCAATTACTAACAGAAATACAATTTTAACTATCCTTATTGGTGCAATATTAGTGTTCAGTTTTAGATATAATTTGTCTTTAATTTTCACAAACAAATTTTTGTGTTTAACAAAACACAAAGCTGGGGATAAAGTTATCTGACTCAAAGCTAGTTATGACAAAATTTAACACAAGATATATGAACAAACAAACAACAACAAATATTTATATCCATTAAAAAAAAATGAATCTGGATAAAGGAGATTAAAAAAGAGAAACTTAATGGAAATGGGAAGAATGATATAAGTTAAAAAATAATTTTTTAAAGAAAGACCTTTCAAGGGAAAGAAAAATGACTTTTAATGAGAGATAAGAAATACATTTTAAAAATATATTTCTATTAACTATAAAATCATTTTAAATATTAGTTATTTATTATAGTTATTAATTATAATTAATTAATATTTAATTTGATATTATATTTACTTTGATACACTAATGCATATTTACTACAATATGCAGGGATGCTTTTTTGAACAGTATTAGATAAAATCCATGTGAAAGTTATTTTCAGTTTAAGTAAGTTTAACGACATAATGAGAGAGGTGCTGATCATTGATGTAATAAGGTTTAATCTATCTTTCTCAAAGCCTTCCAGTTGGTTGTTACCCTAGTGCCACTATTCAAGCCACATTCATTCTTAAAGCCATCAATTGTCTTTAAACCCAAAAACTTTATATACATTGTAAACTGAAAGAATAATGTATTTAGAGTTTGAAAAACTTAATTTGATAATAATAATATAATGATGATGCATCTGTCAATGTGGGTGTTAGTTGAAAGAATATAAAGAATTAAAATAGACTCATTCTTGAAGTATATGTCACGTTCGTTTCACTAAATCCCCTGAGATTTATTATTAGGGGTCTACCGATATGCCTTTTTGCCGATATTGCCGATACCGATATTACCGATATTTTTTTTGCCGATATGAGTGCCGATATGAGTATTTGTTAGGACAAAAACCAGCGGTCATATTTGATGACGTCATTCTTAAATTTATCACTCGTAATTATTTATCTTTAATATTAGGGGACTACCGATACGCATTTTTGCCGATATTACAGATATTTTTTTCCGATATGAGTGCCGATAGTGTATTTGTTAGGACAAAAACCAGCGGTCTTATTTGATGACATCGATCATTCTTAAATTCATCACTCCTAATTATTTATATTTTATATTAGGGGTCTACCGATAAGTATTTTTGCCGATATTACCGATATTTTCTTCCGATATGAGTGCCGATATGAGTATTTGTTAGGACAAAAATAACAGTGGTCATATTTGATGACGCCATTCTTAAATTTATCACTCGTAATTATTTATATTTTATAATTAAGGGGTCTACCGATATCCAGTTTTGCCGATAATACCGATTTTTTTTTCTCCCGAAACGAAGTTTCCGATGTGTTTACAAGTTCCAGATCATGACCTACAAAGGACTCATAACAAAACGAACCGTCCTTTATAAAAATGGACAAGCAAAATTACGAAGTTCTTTTGAAACTTCAACCTTGACTCATAATTATTAATTCTAACCAATAGTTTAATGGCTTTTGCACACGGCCACCTTTATGAATGAAATAATGAGGACAAAGTAATAGTAATACTAGTAATAGAATGAAAATGAGGTTAAAGGTTGAATGGTTGCCAATGACAACAAGTCTTCACACGGTACATTTTGTTATTCCATACCAAACGAAATGTTTTAGACATCTGCGATTCTGCGTGCATCTTTGCTATTAGAGCAATTACGTGAACATAATGTTATACATTTATTAGAGATATTACGGTATACTTGGCATCGGCACTATTTACACAGTATTTCTGAGTATACGAAAATCGGCCGATACCTAAACAATATCAAAGCACATGGCAAACTGTATCGTGGTTGCACATTTTAATACTAGGACTCTTTTGACTATTTCAATACCGGTATATATTAATTTGTCGAGATATTCTAAATCTAAATTATAGGGTTTTTTTTGTTTCCGTTTTTTTTTGGGGTCAAAATGTCACTTTTTATGAAATATCGGTGACGTCAATATCGGGACCTTTACATGCTACCGATACCGATATTGCCGATATCCAGATATCGGTGCCGATATATCGGCCAGCCGATATATCGGTAGACCCCTATTTATTATATATTATCTTTATAGTAATGGGGGTCTTAGAATTTAATTTCCTTTACTTTTGATTTACTTATTTTTAGATTTTAAGAAAAAAATTGTGTAAAACCAAAGGATGTTTGAAAACCAAAGGATGTTTGCATAGGACAACATTTGGATTTATTTGGAACAAAATTTAAATAAAAAAATTATAACAAGATCATACAATGACATACCATCTCCTTCTTGGACAGACTGGGATAAATACATGGAGTTGATCACTTGCTCTACACTCATTCCTGACTGGAAAGAAAAAATTCCAATAAACTTTAGAAGAACTTTTATTATTCATACTTTGTTTGTCTATTCCTTTTATTGTCAACATGTCAAAGTAAATAAATAATTGTAGAAAATTTTGTTTCAGTATGGTAACATTTTTTTTACATGCCTAATTGTATTAAATTGACTGGAAGTTAACAATAAACTTAATATATATTCCTTATTTGGCAACAGAGAATATCAAAGTACGGTATTAATGTGCATGCCATAATAATAAAATATAAAGACACCGGTTTTGACTATTTGTGTAGTAACACTCATCCATTTAATAAATAATAAGCAGTTTGGTTATCATTTTTAGTTAAGATATAAATAAAATTCTGAGGCAGGACAGCCATTATTATTTATTTCTTATCTGCCACTAAGCCAAATAGCTCATGGGTTGAGTACATGATAACTAAATTCTAGAAAAAATAAATAATAATAAATTATAATAACCCCCTTTCCAGTCCATGACAGGCTATGGGGCAAGTGACGTAGCATTCACAAGTTTTATTTAGCCACCACTAACGAGCAAGGGATTGTGTGGCTAGCACAATGCCCAGTTAGCCTTTGCCAGCACCGAGAATAGAACCCGTGACTCTCTTCTGCCTCCTCGGTTTGGAAGTCCAGCGCGCTACCGCTAGACCACCGCGGCCCTAGAAACAATAAATGCCAAGTAAAGGCAGCTTCATTGATCTGCTAGGCCGGTTAAGTCGACGGCGTTGGGGTATGAAAAATGGCATCGAGATAACCGATGATCGAGTTAAAACGAAAACCAATATGGCGGCAAAATATTAACATGCGCTTGAAATTTCTTTATATACGTGTTGTGCGTTAATTAGTGATGGGACGATTAATCAGAATCGTATCGGAATATACGAAATATCAATATAATGTTAAATTATGTGATATATTATATTATGCGAAATGGAATGTCCTTGCGAGTATGATTTATGTAAATGAATTAGTGACTCGGCTCTAACTGAGGCTCTAGTTCTAGTTCATTTGCTCGTTCGTCCTTGAACTTTATTTTTCATGCTATTTACTACTAATACTAATGATGTAATTATAAATAAAGTCATAATCTTAGTGTAAGTTTATTACTAATAAATACCAAGGCATTTATTTGTATAAGGACCAAGGAAAACAATCAATATTCAAATAAATATATTTGTTAATAATCTACCGATATGCCTTTTTGCCGATACCGATATTACCGATATTTTTTTTGCCGATATGAGTGCCGATATGAGTATTTGTTATGACAAAAACCAGCGGTCATATTTGATGACGTCATTCTTAAATTTATCACTCGTAATTATTTATCTTTAATATTAGGGGACTACCGATACGCATTTTTGCCGATATTACCGATATTTTTTTCCAATATGAGTGCCGATAGGGTATTTGTTAGGACAAAAACCAGCGGTCATATTTGATGACGTCATTCTTAAATCTATCACTCGTAATTATTTATCTTTAATATTAGGGGACTACCGATAGGCATTTTCGCCGATATTACCGAGATTTTTTTTTCCGATATGAATATTTGTTAGGACAAAAACCAGCGGTCTTATTTGATGACATCGATCATTCTTAAATTCATCACTCCTAATTATTTATATTTTATATTAGGGGTCTACCGATAAGTATTTTTGCCGATGTTACCGATATTTTTTCTCCGATATGAGTGCCGATATGAGTATTTGTTAGGACAAAAATAACAGCGGTCATATTTGATGACGCCATTCTTAAATTTATCACTCGTAATTATTTATATTTTATAATTAAGGGGTCTACCGATATCCAGTTTTGCCGAAATACCGATTTTTTTTCCCGAAACGAAGTTTCCGATGTGTTTACAAGTTCCAGTTCATGACCTACATAGGACTCATAACAAAACGAACCGTCCTTTATAAAAATGTACAAGCATATTAGGTACTCCTTTTGAAACTTCAACCTTGACTCATAATTATTAATTCTAACCAATAGTTTAATGGCTTTTGCACACGGCCACCTTTTATGAATGAAACAATGAGAACAAAGTACAATAGTAATATAGTGAAAATGAGGCTGAAGCTTGAATGGTTGCCAATGACAACACGTCTTCACACGGTACATTTTGTTATTCCATACGAAACGAAATGTTTTAGACATCTGCGATTCTGCGTGCATCTTTGCTATTAGAGCAATTACGTGAACATAATGTTTACATGTTATCCATTTATTAGAGCAATTACGGTATACTTGGCATCGGCACTATTTACACAGTATTTCTGAGTATACGAAAATCGGCCGATACCTAAACAATATCAAAGCACATGGCACACTGTATCGTGGCTGCACATATTAATACTAGGACTCTTTTGACTATTTCAATACTGGTATCGGGGTCGATATATTAATTTGTCGAGATATTGTAAACCTAAATGATAGTTTTTTTGTTTCCGTTTTTTTTTGGGTCAAAATGTCACTTATTATGAAATATCGGTGACGTCAATATCGGGACCTTTACAGGCTACCGATACCGATATTGCCGATATCCAGATATCGGTGCCGATATATCGGCCAGCCGATATATCGGTAGACCCCTAGTTAATAATTGACTACTATTGCGCTAGGACTAGTGTTTACCGTAGTTACGACTATCGAACGACCGCTTACACTCATCTTTAAAAATGTTCAGGCTTATTTATTTAAGTTTTAAGTCTTCGGAATTTAAATAATTTATTCAGCTGCAACTTCAATAAGCCCATAATAGCTTTTTACCCCGGAGTTCGTTTTTGTTGTGTTGAGCGACGGTGACTTCAAATCGCTTTCTCCCTATTCCGGTATCTAAATAATATACACGTCATCACTATTAGTCTACTTCGCCTACGGCTAAGGAATGCTTTTTAAAATTTTTTAAAATTTTTTTTAAATTTGCTTAGTTGTCGAGGCACTGTACGAGAGCTTCATGCGAACCACGGTCAAAGGTCATGGCTGGTCACTACAGTCGGACCGCTCTAAGTGAACTCAAAGGGACAGGGGGGGGGCAAGTTACGGAGCTTTCTAGTTAGGGATAATGAGGGTGGTGGGGGGGGGAGGCTAGAAGGCTTGAAAGGTCTTTGATGTTTATATAAAAGGAAGCCTCTTGCTTTGACATACCAATACAAGACCGCGAGAAGAGACACCTTCCCTCCCCTCCCCCACTGTTATACATCTACAGTGGGTTGGAGGGAAGGAAATTTTTCTTTTTAAATTGAGTCAGAGCATGTCTTGGTAAATGGCCAGTGTAGCACAACCCTACCCCAGGGGGGGGGATCGTCGTGTGCGCGGCGAAATTCAATAATTCTGGCAAGTTGACGAGTGAAACATAATATGGTATTTAAATAAATTCCATCTTATTATGACTGTTTACTCCGTTTTATCAGGACTTAGTCGGTATATTAGCTTATTACCCGGAGTTAATTTTTTGTTGTGTTACGGCAGAATACCAGAGCCAACACGCGAGCGAACGTGACATCAAAATCAAAGCGTTTTCTTAATAATAATAATATTCTGGTCTATAAATATAAAAATCCTCACTGTTTGTGGAGTTCGATAGTGACCGATTTTTAAAAAAAAATGTATTCGCTTAGTTACCGAAGCATAGTACCAGAAGTAACAGCGCTGAGCAAGCGGGCTGTGACGTCACCAGCAGACCCTGGTGAGGCAGAAAATTGGTCCCTTCCCTTGGTTATAAAAAAATCATAGCTAACATTTTCAAAAGCTGGCGATTGGTCATGGGGATCGAGATAACCAACGTTAAGTGGCAAATTTGACCCTTTTTTGTGCTCAAGTTATGAGGTTTCTGCGACTTAAAAAAATCGAATTAAACGACAAGAAAATGCTAAGACAAAGAGAGAATTTGGCGGTTCCAATATAAAACGTCAACATAATGGGGTGGGCGAGTTAACCGAGCTCGAGTTAAGTGGGTTCGACTGTATATATATATATATATATATATATATATATATATATATATATATATATATATATATATGAATGAAGAATGAAATTGCTTAGCATTTTAAATATTTGTTAAAACTGCTACAATGCAAAGTGAAAATAAAAAGTGGCCTGCTTAAAATTATGATTATGTTTGCCAAAGAGTATGATAACAGATCTGCTTGGAGAGAATTAGGTTGCAGTGAGAACAATGTATGAAATTAGAAGTTGGATGAAGAGGATATTAAAAACACAAGCTCCTTGAGGTAACAAATGCAACATAAATAAACTCTGTAGATACATTTGTGTAAAAAATATTTTAAGTAAGATTCACCTTGGGGTGTGGTGTACATAAAACTGTGTATAAGAAGCGCTTTGTGTAACTAGCTCATTTTATTTTCTTGCTTCCATGAAATAAAAAATAGGAACCTACTTGTTCTGGTTCACATTTAACGTCTGTTGATAAAGTCCCTTGACTGACTAAGACATTATGTGCACTTGAGTTTTCAAGATTATCTGTCAGCACATGGCTATTGCTCATATTGCTGCAATGATGATGGCCTAAATAAAAAAAATAAAAATGGTGTAAATGAAATGTTTTTTGTTGTCCTTTATGAATTAAGAACTCATAATTTACTCAAGAAAAAAAAAGAAGGTCACTATTTGAAAAACAACATATCTTCTATCAAGTTCTGTTCTACATTTCAATTAGGTTGTGCCAAAATGTAGAGAGCCCTTTCAATTGAACACAAATCTTCTGGTGAGGTCAAATCAGTTTTAGATCAAGTGAACAATATAAATATAACAATATAAAGTTTTTAAAAAAAACACTGGATTTTTAGTAAAGTAGATTATCATCATAAGCTTGAAGTAAAAAAAAAGATTTTCCTTCAGTTAGGTCAAAGGTTAACTAAACACCTTTTATATTCCATGGGCAAACTTCTGCAAATGAAATGTTCTTCCTAAAATTACTAGAAAGTGTTAAAAGAGTGCATTATACAGTGTCCCAGATTCTGGTCCGTCATCCCTGACAAAAACACACAAAAATATTTAGTCATTTACAAGACATTTTACACAGCCTCATCAAGGTTACTTTGTTAGCCATCAAGGTCTTCTTTGTATAACTATTAAAAGATGCACAGATACATTATTTTAAACTCTTAGCCAGTCAAATTTTGAGGTGGATATTTGGTCTGAATGCACCTTAGTTATAGCTTAATTTGGTGTTGTTGGACATTGAAAGGCTAAGTTGGTGGCTTCTGTGACATTAAGTTAAGAGCTAATATAAAAATTGTTTTTTGTCAGACATTTCGAAATATGGTGTTAAGAACATCACACAGATGTTTGGTACTGATTACATTTTCATAATTGTTCTAGGTATAGTTCAAGACGTAAAGAAAATCTATTTTTCAATTACCTTTTTCCTTGTCTATATCTTTCTCGTGCTTAGACACATGCAATTTCAGACTAGAAATGGATGTAAATGCTTTACAACATCCCCCTTGAGTGCATTCATATGGTTTGTCTCCTAAAGTTATTAAAATTTCAGATTAAAGGCAAATTTAAATAATATCCTTTATGATTTTATAACATAAATATATATTTCCTAATACATTTTATGACAACAGTTTCATATTCAAGAAATTAATTAAATAATTATTAAAAATATATTTCAGCAAACAAATAATCAAATAAATTCTAAATTATTTAATTGTAAGTTAAAACAACTGACAAAAAAAAAGCAGTTATAATAAATCAAGACATAAACGCTTTCTTACAATTAGCATGAAAATGTAAAATAATTCCAATGCAATCATAGTTTTTAAAAAAACAAAATTCAGTACTTTTTCCCTAAAGGAAATATAAGCTGTGTAAATAATAATTTTTACATTAGCTACTGGTGAAAAGATGAATACAGACCAAACTTGGTACACAAAACCATGATGACTCAAATTTAAATACAATATGGAATTGAACTAAAATTTTCACACTTTTCGCGTGGGTGCCCATTTTTCATTTCTTGTATAAGTTTAGTAAACATACAATGGAATAGCTTTAACACTTATCTTTTACAGATGCTATTTCTATACAAAATTTTGATAAGGATAATATATGTTTGTTTGTTGGATGTACAATTTTACACAGAAAATATTATTTTGCACACAAAACTAAAAACTTTGCTGGAACATTGGTGCATACTGGTATCTAAATGTAAATTAATTTAAAAAGTAATCTTATTATTCACTTGATTGTTATTTTTCCCCTGATTTTTAATTGGAAAAGTTTTAAAGTTTGACCACAATTATTTGTCAGACTAATTTAATGCTTAAATAAAACATCACTTGTTAGAGTGGGCCCCAGAAGTTTCTTCATTATTCAAGAATGCTCAATATTCTTCTGGAACAATTTTAGAATGATATAATGCAAAGGTGGTCTATAACATCTGAAGTGTAATATCCAGCTATAACTCTGTCATATTTCCACATCCTAACATGAATTACTTAAAAAAAAATATCTTTGCTTAATCATGCATGAGTATTATTATTTTAATTTCCAGAAATAAAGGAAAACAGGTGGAAAATATTTCCCCATAACTCATTGGTATTGCAATGGCGAAAACAGAAAACTTTTCAAACAGTGGTACTGCTTGTGATGAAAATTAGTAATTTGAACACACACACATAAATACATTTTTCTGACAATTGCTTATTAGTTTTCGGACACAAAATAGCAAACATCATAGGTTGTGGTTTTGAAGAAGAATCAAAGGGAGTTGTATCAAAGTGTTTAGTTGGATATTAAAGAATTTCAACAGAAACAGGTTTACTTTTAGTAAAAAGTTTAAGAGATGTCTGGCTAACTTCCTGTTTATCTGCATGTTTTTATTCATTGACTCCAGACCAAGAAAGTTTCCAAACTATTTCTCAAATGTGTGCAGACCAAACATAACAGAACACTTCTTTATAAATAGAATCTGAATTTTTTTCTCCAGATATTTAATAAGCAAACAAAATGAAGAGTGTAAAGTTGTGGCTGACTGACCTGTATGGATTCGATTGTGTGACTTCAAATGATGACTAGCTGCAAACGCCTTACCACATCCATTTTCATTACATCTGAAGAGATAACATTAGACAAGTAAAATTAGAGTATTTATTTTCATTTCAGTATTGAATGAATTAGCTCGGTGATTCCCAAAGTGGGCGCTACCGCCCCCTTGTGGGCGCTGAAGTGATCCAGGGGGGGCGGTGAAAGCCACAGGTCCATTTGGTGGGAGCGGTGAATAGCTGTAAGGGGGCGGTGAAAGCATAAAAGAAAGAGGAGAAGATTTAGGAAAAAAAATATGTATTCCGCTCATAACGCTTAATTTTTCTTTAAAAAATGTTTTGGACATTGGTTTGGTTACCGCATACTCCCTGACTTGCATTTAGATATGTGCAATTGCGCAATTCCAGATTAAAAGAACATTTGACAAAAATTAACGGTGATAAACAGAAAAGGATTTATCTTATTGTCGAGCACTAAAATAAAATTTTATCAAACAACTGACATTGGCAAAACTCTTTTCAAATGCAACCACACAAGATTGCGATGGCTTGCTTGCTTCTTACAATATTTTGTTAATGATTGCCAAATCGGGAAAGCATCATACTATTGGTGAAGAACAAATTAAACCGGCTATATGTGAAGTAATACGTACTGTGCTACACAAGCCAGCATCTGATATTGTCAAGAAAAATTTGTTTAGTAATACATGTAATACAGTGCAAATAAGAATTGATGAAATGGCTAGAGGTGTTGAAGGTTCATTGTGTGGCTATTTAAAAACATCTCTCCCCTATATTAAATTTTATGAGTCAACTTTGCCAGTAAATGAAGCCTACTTTTAGCATACATGCTTTTTACAAAGGAAGAATAAATTTGCCAGGAATTATTATTTGCTAAATATTTGAAAACTGATTCCAATGAAGAATCAATATTTCATGCATTGGATAAGAAAAAGGAATACCTCTAAGTAATATTTCAGTAGCCGCAGATGGTACTCTAGCGATAGTAGCGCTTCAATGGGACGTTCTTGCATGTTTAAAAAAGGAGGTGCTGAATGCATTCACAGTACACTATATAATCCATCGTAAACATCTAGTTGCCAAAATTTAAGTGCACGCCCACATAATTCATTACAATATGTAATTAAAGCCATCAGTCAGAAGCAAATTATTGAATGACAGATTATTTAAACAGCTTTTTATTGAAAGTGATGAAGAATTTAATAGTTTGCTGCTTCATACAGAAGTTTGTTGGTTGTCAAAGGGAGCTTGTTTTAGATAGGATTTATATGATGTTTAACTCGATTCTGAGGTACTTGAAAAATACAAATAATGCTTTACGATCCAATTTAATTCAATTAAAAAGGGACAATGCTTACATGACGTACTTGTTTCAAAAATTTAATGAAAGGAATCTTTCTCTTCAAGGTGGTGAACTGAATTTAATAACAACAAAAGCTGTTATTTCTGTATTTGTAACAAAACTTCTTCAGTACAAAAGAAATTTTGAACGAGGAGAATTCAGCCAGTTCCCAAATTTATCAGGAGCAGGAAAAAAATGATGAAGACATACTTTCTTATTGTCAGCACTTGGATGCTCTCCATTTAGATTTTTATCACCAATTCGCTGATATTTTGAAAATGAACATACCTGATTGGATTTTGGATCCTTTTTGAAGGGCAACCATAGAATAAAATCCACAGTTACAAGAAGAACTGTTGGAATGAACTACAAATGATGAATTGAAATTTAAATTCAAAAGCGGCTATCAACAATTATAGCTGGAAAAGGAGATCCCTACAAGTTATCCTGAAATATGGGCTGTAATTTAAAAGTTCTTGATTACATTTCCTTCAACATATTTTATGGAAAGTGGCTTAAGTGCGGTAACCAATTTATTAACAAACAACCAAAGAAAAAAATAAAAGAAACCGGATGAATGTAGAACTCCCCTTTGGGTTATAATCTGCTCTGCTTGAGGGTCAAGCAGCTCCAACTGTATTTTCTCTGAGGCTGAATGAGCTTCTGCACTAAGTGGTGAACTGAGGATATTAAAGAGTGGTTCCAGATTTTTGAAGTCTTGGAAACTCCTTTCAAATTCCATTGCCATGGCATCCAACTGAGCCTTGTACTTGTCAGCTATTTCACCAGAAATGGTTTTCTTTTGGAGCAAAGGAAAATGGCAAAAAATGTTTTCACCTGCTTGCCTGGAGAACAGGGAGAGTTTTGCCTGAAATGATTTAACATACACATATATTTCATGTGCAAACAAGCTATTGCCCTGAAGTTTGACATTCAACTTTTCCATAATGTTAATGGCAAACATGAAATCTGACTTCCACTCTTCATTAACTATAGTACTAGTAACAAAGTCACAAACAAAACCCTTCATATCCAGGAACCTAACTATTTCAT
This sequence comes from Ampullaceana balthica, assembly GCA_944989445.1. Classification (NCBI taxonomy): domain Eukaryota; kingdom Metazoa; phylum Mollusca; class Gastropoda; family Lymnaeidae; genus Ampullaceana; species Ampullaceana balthica. Next base: position 70,934 of record CALYLW010001896.1, read on the forward strand.
CTTTGAGATCACACACTCGCCTCAATATCTTGCTCAGGCTCAGCCAGCAGGCACAGCTGTGGTAGATAATACTCGTATAATAATATTCAAATCTTCAAGCAGTGCCTTGAACAGCCTGTGGTTAAGTGCCCTGGCACAAATTTTATCATACTGACAACTGTTGAAATACACAGTGGAGAGGTAAGAGTGTATGGTCAGGATGTTCTAATTCTTTAATTTTTTTTCTTCATCAATTTCATAACTTCTTTTTTTCAGTTAAAGCACACACATCATCGCTTGTTAAAAATTGCCATCTTGTTCCACACCAACCGTTCTTTCAAAACAGTTCTCAAAAGCATTGAATAAATCTTGGCTTGTAGTTTGTCTTTGAGTTACTCAAAACAAATTAATTCTTCGGTAAGCTCGAAAAGAGTGTTTATTCCCCCTATAATTACCAACAATTGTGCTGTTTGTAGATTGGTACTTTCGTCCAACGCAAGAGAGTACCACAAAAAGTCTTTGTTTGCATGTCGAAGTCGGTGCATCAAGTTGTCATTTTTTTTCAACACACCTGACTACAGTTCTCATTGATAAAGAAATGCTGTCAAATTTTATTTTCTGTTCTGGACACAATGCTTGCTGCATCTGACAAGCATTCCTCGATGAATTTGCTGTGAGAAAAATGTGTGTTCTATTTTAAGAACTTATAGGACAGCACCATTTGGCTTCGTTTGCAGCATCTTATATTCAAAACTGTTTGATTCTTCATTCATTTAATTGTGCCCGAAATCCAAATGTTTTGTCTGGCGCTGTCTTTTTAAGTTGTACTCTTTAGGGGACGGTAGACCAAAAAAGTTTGGGAACCACTGATTATTTAGCTTTTATGATTTTAGGCCTGATTAGCCTGTGACACACTTAGTTAAATCATACTAGAATTTACCACCAGAAGACTTGAGGCACTATTTTAAAAAAAAACACAACAAAACAACAAAGTGAAAAGATGCCAATATTATAATTGAAAAAAAAAGAGTCACGTATATTGTAGACATCATTTCATCTCTCACTTTTCTGTTAATAAAAATTTGAAGACTTTAAATTCATTCAATCATACCACAAAGTTGATAGTTCTACAGACTGTAACTGATCATCCTAGCTCAAAGAGTCTGGTCCTATGAAAGACTACTAATACTTCTGACTAGGCCTGTCAACGGGTACCCCGGTTCCCGGTACCCGTGCGATTACCTGGGTAGTAAAATTGCGCCCTGGTACCCATGAAAATGTTACTGCAATGCCTATACCAACGGTCCTCGAACTAAGGCTCTTCTCTTTTCACATTTCGGCTCGCAAACAATTTATCAAATTTAAACTTTTCGTTTGAAATATATACATTCTTTGAAATACGTTTAACAAGAAAATGCTTAAAATAAAATAACTGTCAAACGGAAATAAAACACAGTCCCGACAAAATACATTTTGTGTATTTTGATACACTTTTTTTCTTGGAACATAAACAAAAATAATTTAAAACAAAAAAACTAGTAAGGGCAGGAAATGACAGAAATGACCTTGGCTTTGAAATACGCGGCACAACTTTATGTTACCGGTTAAGACAAGCCAATGTTGTTTATCTAATCCCCTGCCCCACACTCACTCCTTTCTCCACTTCTATTCCCACCACACTTAAACATACACCTGCTATATTATTGGGGTTTTTAAAAAATAATATTTCAATCGTTGAATGATGTTCAATGTAATAACAAAAATTAATACTGGGGGATGGGTCCACTCGGTAGGGGCAAGTCCCGCAAAGTTTGGTTAATTACAACAGTTGTCAGCTATGACCTAGAAATAATCCGCCATGTCATCATACGATTACTGCCTTCCTATCTTTAAAAGACTTTGTTTAGCCCCCCTACCCTTCCAAAAAAAAATATCACTTCGGCACCCCTCTGCTCATTGTTTTTACACCACTGTACTATTGTAGAATTTCAATGTCATCATTTTTACATCGTTGATTCATTACATTTAAATTCCCATATTAAACAAAGAAGTATAGTATAAGGCTAATATCGGACATGTCGGCAAAAATTTTGAGGCGTTTCGAACGGGTAACCAGGGAACCTGTTCAAAATTTGGACGGGTACCCGGGCAGCTTTTTGCAACAATATATTGACAGCCCTACTTCTGACTCACTTTTGTCCAGTTCAGTTCTTACTGACTCTCATCTGCCCCTGCCAAACTCATTTTTCAGTCCAAATTCAAGGACCCTATTTATAAGCCCTTAAACTTATTCCCCCAAAGCTATCTATAAACTTATTCCCCCAAAGCTATCTATAAACTTATTCCCCCAAAGCTATCTATAAACTTATTCCCCCAAAGCTATCTATAAACTCATTCCCCAAAGCTATCTATCTATAAACTTATTCCCCCAAAGCTATCTATTTCCTTTGCCTGTGCTGATAACAGTTTCCTTACTGTGGTACTACAGTCGAAACCGCTTAAGTCGACGGCGTTGGGGTATGAAAAATGGCGTCGACATAACCGATGATCGAGTTAAAACGAAAACCAATATGGCGGCAAAATATTAACATGTGCTTGAAATTTCTTTATGTACATGATTAATTAGTTAGCGTTAATTAGTGATGGGATGATTAATCGGAATCGTATCGGAACCCTAATATTTCTTCACTCTTTCCTAAGGTTGTAATGACCGTTCGTTTTTAAGGACCGTTTAAAATTTAAATATAACCATGGTTCCCACTCGGGAAAAAGTCGGGAATTCTTAAAAATAAATTCTCGGCCTTGAAAGTCGGGAAAAGTTATGACTAATCGGGAATTTATATATATATACATATATATACACATGTATATATATGTATGCCGAAGTAAAGGACTTTGATTACGTCTCTATCATGTTTCCATTCCATTTAATGAAAAATAAGTTACCAGTTTATAATTGTCTGCGCATGCGCTAAAAGGTCAAAGTTTACGCTTCGCCGTGTCACAGTCGCGTTTGCAGTCGTATCAGCGAATTAAAAATACAAATAAACAAATCAATATGGTTATTTTAAGTTTAATACTTTTGACGTGCAGGATATCTGTTACTTAACTATCAGAACGTTCTCGAATTTCCTCAGTCAATCAAACTTGTAATATAAATAAAACTATTGTGGCCTTGACCGTTGATCACAGCACGCTGTGGGCTGTGTGTACTGTGTTAGATCTCGGCCGGCAAATAAGTCTAAGCGATTTTTTAAAAAAATCATTCCTTATCAGAAATGATTTCATTTCATGGTCACGCGCGTGTTAGTGTCACAGTCACGTATCTTACTGGTAACAACAACAAACTTTTAAAAGAATAATAATGTATTAATTTTTTATTTAATTATATAAAAACCACAGTCTATTCTCGATACGAACCTTTATTTTCATTTCTAAAGATATTCGTTCATCTTTAAAAATAAAATGATTAATGCATCAGAAAATGAATTAAGTTTAATAATAATATAACACGCACTGCGAAATAATGACGATTCACGACCTCTAACGCGATTGTCCAGTACCTCGGGTGAATACATACTCCATGGATACACGTCGAATTATAATTCACACACGCAAAACAACACAATAGCCGGAAGTCTCGAAGAAAAACGAGATGTCAACACTGTTTTGAACTAAAAATGACAGAGTGCATTCCTAGGTCAACCGACGAAAATCGAGCTAAGCAAGTAAAGTTGCAAATTTGGCCCTCTTTTGTGCTCGAGGTACAAGGTTTCGGCGACTTAAAAAAATCGAACTAGCCGATGACAAAATGCTAAGACAAAGAGAGAATTTGGCGGTTCCAATAAAAAACGTCGACATAATAGGTTGGTCGAGCTAACCGAGCTCGAGGTAAGTGGGTTCGACTGTATAATTAATTATAGGATTACCTAAATACACATGGAGAGTTAATAATTATTTCTATTGAACTGGTCATCCTTGAATTTTACGACCATCCATGTCACATGCAATCTGATTTTTATCACTATATAAATGCTTTGCATTATCATTTTATCATTAAGTACTTTTGCAATCAAATAAATTATTACAGGTAAACCCTTCCATTCTCCACAATTGGAGTACTATGGATTTCAAGTTAAAAATAAAGCATCATGTTTCTATTGGATTTATGGTACAGAACAATGCCAAAGTAGATGGATGCTGCTTCTAATGAAATATGGTGTGCTTTGTCTTTACAAAGGTATATACTTGGTAATAATTATCATTATTACTATCTAATAAGTTTATGTAAGTCAAGAGATAATTTTGCTGTTATTAAAATATAAATCCTAAGCTCATGCCAAAAAATTAAAATTCTTAAAGATAGATTTCTGCTACAATATATTTAAGTTCATTATTTAATGCAGGAAATGAGTTTCTCTATGTACAAAGCCATTAAGTACAGTTGCAAAGTGACATAAGTGTGGCCCACCTTACCACAGGGTTATATTTTGTAAACTACTTTTATCTTCATATTAACAGAATTAAAATATCTTGATAAAATTATTTTAAAAAACTCTTATGAGCCCCTCATATGCCCACAAGCCAACATGCCATATTTACCTAAAAATTGGGATGTAAATGAAGCATTAAACAAACATTGGTTTTAAAAATTATTTTTAATATAAAATAAAAAAGCTGGAGTAAAATAAATACTACATACACAAATGGCCTTTCTCCTGTGTGTGTGCGTATGTGCTTTCTGAGGTCGCTAAGTGTTGTAAAGTATTTAGTACAACCATCAGATCCACATTTAAAAGTTTCTCCAGAATGAAGGCGTTCATGGGCCCGCAATCTAAGGAAAAGTAACTCTATATAAAAGATCAGATGAAATTCAAGACTTAAATACTAACACACTGAGAATTTCAACGATTTAAGTATTATAATATTTTTTTAAAATGTTTGAAAAACACATGGCATAATGCCTTGAAGGCCTATTAAAATTGTACTCTACTTATAACCTTTGCCTGGATTAAAAACCACATTTCCTAAATAATAAAATTGAAAGGATATGATACTAATGCTTTTAATTATGACATTGAATAGATACAAAAGATGTCAACTAATTGACATCATTGAGTAAATCCAAACAATTTCCTAAACTATGAACTGAACTTTTGTTTGCTACCTTAAGTATTAACTTGAACAGATATGACATGCCATTAGTTATGACCTTGTATAGATATAACATACATCCTAATTAATGACGTACATAATATTTTATTTATTGCCTGGCTTGGTTCAGTTGGAAAGGTCTGTTACCTGTAAATCGTGGTGAAAGACTTTTCACAGCCTGGTTGATCACATTCATATGGTTTCTCATTGGTATGTACTCTGACATGGATTCTTAAAGAGTAGGATGTCAAAAAGCGTTTGCCACAGCCCAGCTCGTTGCATACAAATGTTAATTCACCTGCAATCAACAAGAAAAAATTCTTCAACATAACAATATGTTAAATTTTGTAACAGTTTTTAATAAGAGTGGATTCTTATTTCTTACAGCAGTTTACACACAAATTCTTAAGAATCTCACAAATATGTTATTGGGTTATTTTAGGGTTCCAGAACATCAGTTACTAATCCTGGATGTAGGAGTAAGAGGGATTATTTGATACTGAATAGTCCTCTCAAAACTCTTTTTATTTATACTTTTTTGTGTGCATAATATTATTGCTGTTATATATAGTTACAGGTGGCTTTAGGATACACAAGATTGTTGTGAGAACATTGTAGAAGGATGTTGTTTATGTTTTCATTAATTTTATTTAACAAGCTGTGCTAAGCCTTGGATGAACATTGTTTAATATATATTAAAGGGAATAAAAAGTTTGTACCTTGAAATTTTTTATTAACATTCAATGACTATCAGTAAATTTCATGAGTGAGACAATAAAAACCTAGATCGAGAGGATCAAAATTCAAAACTATGAGACTGCAAAGTCAGTTCATTATGGCTTAAAATTATGGACATACTTCCGAGTATGAAAAGAGTAATTAATATGTACCTATTTTACATATGATGCGACAAATGTTTTATTTTATCATTTGATTGAATTTTGGGAGAATATGTTACTTTGTCAATATACTTTGGCTATCCTCTGTTACTTTTAAACTTTAGAAATCTAACAATACATATTTATATTTAAATGGTTACAAATAATATTTGGTAAAACATTGTTCAAAGACAGTACCTCTGTGAGTTTTTTCATGGGTCTTTAGGTTTCCGTGAGTGCTGTAGGTACGTGCACATTCTGCAAATGTGCACTTGAATCTATACAAGAATTAATAATAATATTCAGATAAAACTATATAAAAATAGCATTTACAATAAGACCTTTTTATAAAAAAATGTTTCCCCAAAAACTTAAGGTATCTTAACATATTGAATTTTTTTGTTTCAGCTCAGGTAGTGGATGAAAGCTGAAATAAAAGATCTGACCACAAAACAACTAACTAACAAAGTAAAGTAAAGTTTCCCTTTCAGAACATTGTTTGCGTATAGGGCAAATGAAGCAGCGTTCACAAGTTTTTTACAGCCACGGCATACAAGGGGATTGTGTGGCTAGCACAATGCCCATCCGCCCTTACTTCCCCAATTGATGTCGGGACACCCTTAGCCACAGGAACGAGGCCCTGCCTTTTGAGACTCGCACCCGTGACTCTCGGTACGCCCGAGCACGCTGCCACTCAACTACAGCACCCCTTAACAAATAAAGAAAGATAGAAAAGGTAAAAAAAAACAGTTTGGATTTCACATACTTTTTAGTCATGTGACCCCTAAGTTTAGGTGGACAGGTACAATATACTTTATGGACAATTTTTTTGAAAAGCATATATTTCTAAAAGTATTATTTTATTTTTATTTTGTACAAAGTTTACAAACATGAAGTTTGAGACCAGGAAGGTTTTCTAGCAGAGGTCAATGACGTTTTAGTATTACTGCTGACCCACTGGCGTCAAGTGCTTTTAACAAACTTACAAAATTTGGAGATCAAAGACACTCAGCAAACATATAAAACTTAGGCTATTCAACTCTTGCGTAATCCCTGTACTAACATATGGATGTGAAAGCTGGAAATCCACTCAAGCTATAGAAAAGAAATTAGTTGCCTTCGAGAACAAATGCCTCCGAAAAAATTTTGAATATAAAATGGAGTGATTTTAAAACAAATGAAACAAAAAGAGAAGAAACCAACCAAGAATATGTGTCAAACTTTATAAGGAGAAGGCGTTGTAATTATATCAGTCATGTTCTTCGAATGGACGAGAGAAGACTACCACGACAGGCCTTCATATGGACACCAAAAGGCAAAAGAAAACAAGGAAGACCAAAAGAAACCCTACGTAGAACAATCAAAAGAGAAATGGGTCTAAGAAATAATCAAGACCTAATACAATTGGCGACGGATCGTCGTAAATGGAAATCAATGACTTCTGCCCTATGTGCCGTCTTCGGCCCGAGAGGAACTTACTAAATAACTGGTTATAAAGGGTTGTTATATTGTAATTGATGCCTGTGAGGGTGTTCAAATTTCATATATCTGCTGAGCTAGTGATCTGAAAATAGGTCAACCATGAGGTTACCTCGTTCAACAAGGAACTCTGCTCCCAACACCGGATGATCTCAATGAACATTTGATATAGTTTATAACCCTTCTCTAGATCATCGTTTTAAAAAAAAGTGAGGAAGAATGCAGGTATGTGTGCCATAATTCTTTAATATCTTAAGTTGCATGCATGGGCATTTATCAGCAGTTTGTGATCTAACAGTCCAGTCTGTATTGGAGTGCAAAGGCTAAAATAAAGATATTATTTAATGATACCTGGTGACCTCTTTGACTTTAGTTTTAGGATTCTGACTCTCAATGGTTAGAGTTGCATGTGACGGATTGGATGGCATTCTGCTGCTCCCTGGATTAATTTGCATGAGAATTTCATCTTCAGATATTGTATGGTGAATATATCTAAAACAATGGAAAAAGAAAAAGTATTTGAAGCTGAAGAATTACAGGTATATATTAGGGATCTACTGATATGCATTTGTGCCGATATTACCAATATATGTTTGCCAATATGAGTGCCGATATGAGTATTTGTTAGGACAAAAACCAGTGATCATATTTGATGAATTTGACGTCCTTCTTAAATTTATGACTCGTAATTATTTATATTTAAATGTTAGGCTACTGGTTTAATTATGACAAACGTAAATTAAGAAATAAATCAAACAAATTCATTGAATTATAAGTGTGTGTTGATTACGGTCTTCCGCATTTCGTGTTCATTCTTCTATATCACTTTGCTTCCTGCTTCTTTCTTTTCCTTGTAAACAATGCAGGAATATGGATCGGATATTTTGTTTTTAGATAAAACAAGATAATACTGTAATAATCGCGATAAAATAGCATATCAAAACAGTTTTTATTAATAATAATAAAAAATCTTAAATATAAATTTAGATTACCGACCTTTTTTGGACAAAATCTAGGGGAAAAAGTGTGTGTCAGCTTACAAGCGGGTCATTAACGTATTTCTGCATGGATATTGAATATCGGTGTTGTTATTGTCCATCAAGGTCCTTTTCTACATTCTACAAGATTCGACTGCTCTACCAGAAGCTATTATATATTATTAAACATCTGCACTTACCTTATTTAATCATTTTATTTATTTTTGTGAAAGTTTTAATAAATTGTTTTTTACAAATTTTGTTTTCAGCAACGAATTTTAATGCACGCGCATCCGTCACTGTTTACCAAAGAATTTTTTTTTAAATACGGTTAACTCTTGCCAAACAAAGCACAAAGACAAAGATAGGCGGTAGAAAGAAAACAATCATAATGACCGATTTAGCTTTTAGTTGTAAAAAATTTGTACCGTTTTGTTTAAGCTGTCCTTTTATTATTTTGTGCGACCTTTAATCTCCCAGGGTGGGGCGCGCGCTATGAACGAATCGGCTATAGAATGAGTATATACGGTAATTTATTATTTTTACAAACTACTTTAACTCAAACAATATCATAGCACATGGTGCGCTGTATCATGGCTGTACATATTAATACTAGGACTCTTTTGGTTCTTTCATACTGGTATTGGGATCGATATATTAATTGGTTGAGATATTTATTAATCTAAATGATTTTTTTTTCTGAATTTTTTGTTTGGTCAAAATGTCACTTATTATGAAATATTGGTGACGTCAATATAGGGACCAATACATGCTACCAATACCGATATTGCCAATACCCTGATATCGGTGCCCTTGTCATATATAGGATCCTATTATATATATATTGTAGTATATAAGTCATAGATTATGTGTTTTTTTGAGTTTGAAAGATGCCATGATTTAGTTTTAATTAAATCCTCGTTGGTTTGCCTAGTTAATCTATAAGATTTGGACTGCATAAGCTAAACAGAATTTATAAAGGCTACAGCGGATTGTTTTAGTATGAAGTTACTTTTTATAATAATAGGCAATACTGTATGTACTATTATCTATCTATATGTTCTATATTATTAAGCCATTATTCTCATGTCTGGACTATGATGACAGTCTAACAGACTATACTATAACTAAATAAGTCTATAGGCCTAATTGATAATTGAAATAATTGTGATCTACAAATGAATGATTAGGCGCATTTGGGTTTTCTATATTTAATTCATGTAAGAATATATATATATATATATATATATATATATATATATATATATATATATATATATATATATAATTCACCAGAACAAGATTGAGTAGTGTGCAAATTAGCATGACGAATGACCCTGGCTGGAGCCAACCAAATCACAGTTTATTGTTGGCAAGCCAAGGTGGTGGAGAAGGGGCGGCATGTCTTGAGTTCACTTTCATTGTTCCTCACAGATTAACATGCATTTCGTTGTGTAGTGGTTATTACATCCGCCATAAACGCGGCAGGTCATGGGTTCATTATTTTTTAATTTTTGAAAATGTTTATGTTTGTGCCAGTTCTTATCCCCTTTCTTTGCGAACATGACTTCGCAACATGGCTGTAAACTTCGTTTCTCAACATTGGGATAACTTTGGTGACGTGCTCTCTGTTGTTCTCAGTGACAGAAAAGTAGTCTACACTCTTCTCAATAATACGTTCAGTACATGTACATGAATCTATATATATAATTTACCAGAACAAGCACACGACGAGTGCAAATAAGCTAACCACAATGCGCATGTCTCGAGACCAAAAACGCGTCGGCGGTTCCCCACCCCAGGTTTACTCACGTTATTCTGATTTCTTTGTGATGTAGTTAGTGTCTGTTCTCCCCACCCCTTCTTTGCACTATCTATGAGCAAGCCTATGGCGTATGCTAGTTCGCGGGTCGTATTTAGTTTTTTATTATTTTGCTAAAAAATGATATTATTAATGCTTAAAAATGACATTTTAACTTTAACTAATCTACAACAATCAAATTGACTATATTAATTTTACCATAGTAATTAAAAAAGATATTTACTAAATTATACTTTATTCGTAGAAGTAGTAGTAGTAATAACACTCATAATAATTTAATAATACCACAATATTAAATACTACTATTTATATAAATGAATAAATGTAATTAAATGTCTAAAAATTACTAATAACTAAAAACTATTACTAATATTCTAACAGAGGCATCAATAAAATAGGTGTCACCCAATGCGGTACCTCGTATGGCATATGGCTATGACTATGGCGTCTATGGTGTAACCCCCTTCATAGACCTCCAAGTCTGCCAGTGCCAAATAACAGGAACTTACGGAACTCTGGTGCGGTCCGCACCTCCCTAGTGACGCCACTGACCAATGTTCCCTTTAAGCTGCACGGCAGCGCAGTTATCTGATCGACGCAGTGCAGCAGTTTAGAATTACAGCGCAGCAAAGCTTTTAAATTTAAAGTATTGCACAAAAAATTTGATGCTGTGCAACTCTGCGCACAAGTTTTTTTTTACTTTGCACACAGACTACACAACTTTAGAGGGAGCATTGCCACTGACTATTATTACTATTAATATTTAGGCTTAGGCTTAGCCCTAGTCCTAGGCCTAGACAGAATGAAGTGAAAATTTAATTTTTAAAAAAGCCAAGTCCGGTTTAGCCCCAAAACTAAACTTAATGTCATGTTTTCTGCAGAAGTGAAATCCAAATTCTCAACTTTTAATACAATATTACACTCACACACATTTTAAAGAATAGACAATTTTTATTTATGAGTCAGAGTAGAAAAGAAAATTGATATAGCTTACCCATCGTTAACAGTGTTGCCCAGTCTGTTCTCTATCTCAAAATTGATGCTAGAAGACTTAGTTTTAGATCTTTCATTTATAGATTGCGGTTCGTTGCCTTCCGACCTATCAAATGTTGCCTTGTTCTGTGATGTACTGCTAATATCATTAACTGATTTGGATCGAATTAGTTTTGTAACCGTTTCTTCTTCAGGATCTTCATCAACACAGACCTGTGTAATGGAACTCATATCCTCCATGTTCTCATCTTCAAACTTAAGAAAATCAGCAAAACTAACTTCATTACTGTCATTTTCAAAGTCTGTATAAGTTTCCATTTTGAACCGATAAATTAGAATGGCCCTAAGGCCTAAGTAAACTGAAATACACTATAACAAGCGTAAATAAAATAACAATAACACACCCTTGAAAAATCATTCATTAGGTCCATAATCCCTTTAGAAAACGATGTCACTTATTATTAGACATACCAATTTTGATTGGACAAAAACATCCAATGACAAATTAGGTAACATTTTTTCTTCGATTATTCAAGTGCTTAAAGACGATACTTGACTAAGGTTAATAGTTTTAAATAAAGAAATAGTTGAAATGACTTATATTTAAATTATATTTTTTAAGAATTACTTAGTTGTTTGTCATGATAATATTTTCCTTTTAAAGTTGTCTAAGATTTTGTGATCAAATGAAATGAAAATACAAGAATTAATGTCGCAAATAAGTATCGATCAGGGTATCCGGTAGATATGATCCACTAGAATCTATACACTATAAATTATGGAACACAGAGAAATCTAGAAATATCAATATACATAATTCCCGTCGTCTGTATGTATGTATGTATGTATGTATGTATGTAGGCCTATGTATGGAATGGAATTTATTATATTTAACAACGGGAATTATGTATATTGATACAAGGTGTGCATCAAAAGGTGTGCAAATTAAAGATGCGCTGTAAAAAAATTTTATGACGTCATTGTTTAGCCCATATTTTAATTTTGGAAAAGGGAACAATGTAAACAGAGGATTTGATGATAGTTAATTATAAAATCAAAAACAAAGGGGGCACCGTAGGCGCCCTACAACCCCTATTATAAAATACTTTGTGTACATTTCAGAAAGTTTAATATTTCGTATTTATCAAACAAGGACAAGTTAGTTGGGCTTTTGAAAAATATGGGCGCTGTAGACGCCCTAAAAAAGTGCATTTTTTTCAAAATAAATAGATTTCAGCTGAAAACTTCCGTCATTTTTCACGGGTAATACACTAGTATGGTATAAGGCTTTGGAAAAAAATGGAACTAAAGTAAATTCTATTCAATTTTTTCTATTTCACTTACATAACAACTGATGGTATTATATTTTATTAGTCTCCATTAAGTTAAAATTATAATTTAGTTTTATCCCTTCCTTGTTTTGAGAGGACGATCAATACTTCTAAAAATAGACAAATATAATTCTAGCTACTAATTTAAAATTAGCCTTGTACGATGTGTTCTTTCACTTTCAAATAATATATTATTTTTCCACCTGGCGCTCTTCCATCCACGAAGGTGCCGGGTCATGCGAGGCAAACCGGATCACCGTCGCAGAAAAAAAGTGGCAAGTCCGAAAGGCCCATGCTGTCAACCCTCCAGGAGATGTCGCACTCGTCCCTTGTCCCTTCTGTTCCCGAACATTTCGTGCAAGGATCGGCCTAATCAGCCATCTGCGCACGCACAGACAACCCTCGGATGACTAGAGTGGTCCTCGTAGTATCGACGGACGAACGAACAGAATATATTATTTTGGACGGTGACCC
>CALYLW010001897.1:0-83999 GCA_944989445.1 Ampullaceana balthica
TTTTTTATCTGACTTTATCGCATTTTTAATTATTTATCATTATATCTAGAACTAGTAACAAAGCCCTAGGACGACCTGTGAAGTTCATGGATGCTATGTTTTGGTAGTTGTTATGCTGAAGCGTTTGCAGGACATTGTCGTCGCAGGGCAAGGGATGTGGACAACAACAACAACTAAAACAGCAAAAAAACCAACAACAAAAACAACACCAGCAAAACAACAAAACAAAAACAACAAAACAACAACTACAACAACAACAGAAAACAACAACAGCAACAACAACAAAGCAACAACAACAAAACAACAACAATAACAACAACAACAAAACAACAACAAAAAACAAAAACAATAACACCAACAACAACAAAAAACACTTTAAAACTCTTGCCACTACCCCCAAGGACAATCAAGGAAAAAGCATTTAACAGAATTGTCATTGAAATAAGAGGCAGGCATAGTGGGAACAACATAATGAATTATGACACACACAAAAATGCACCAAAAATAACTCGTTTTGAAACTCCGCGTAATATGTAAATTGTTCTCCGCTAGTGATTGGCTGTAGGAGTCATATGTATTTGAGGGACCAATCGCTATAGATGACGGGACAGAAAGGACAGAAACTTGCCTTTTATTATATAGGATGGTTTGGGGGCCTTCCATAAATGACGTCAAGCGATTTTGGCCAATTTTCCCCCTCTCCCCCTCATCATGCGTCCTCACAAAAAGTTTGACCCCCCCCCCTCTAATAATACGTCACAAAGCTTCCCCCCAAAAAAAAATAATAAAAAAAAATAATAAAAATAATAATTTTAAAAAAAAACAACCTTATATTCTATTTGAAAATAAGTACGTTTCAAATCTCAAATCACTTTTTTTGTCATTTAAGTATTTATTTAGTGTAGGTCGACATTGTTATATCGTAACACGCGTGAAGCATGTAAAACGGCATTAAATAAATTGTAAGCCAGTGCTTCTCAAACTTTTTCGTATTAGACGACCGCAGGAATTTTTCCATTTCACCAGGTACCGGTGCATTCTTTTCCCGTTTTAACGTGATTTTCCCTGTACTGATAGCAAAATGAGCACCTACATGGCTTAAAGCCCTATAAGATTAAGTATGAATTCGGCTAGTTTTATATAATATATTTTTTTTAAATGTGTTTAGTTACCAAGGCATAGCAAGACAGCTAACGAACAATGCAGCGGGAATGTCAAAAACCATTTGATGTGATTAACTTTCGCGATTAAGCTCGCGAATGTGACTATTGATATTACACACAAGAGTTGTAAATATAATGTCACCAATGGACGAGGCGTGTTTAAGTTGTTGCACTCTCTTGTGGAATTCATAAACTAATGAAAAATACATGGCTACCGCTTTCGGGCGGTTTAATCGAGGGGTTGGTGATCAGCGGTATATTATCTCATTTGGGGTAAAAAGGGAACTCTTGTTGAATCATTGTGGGCATATAAAATACGCTTAGAATCCGCTCCTTTTGGGTTAACAATAATGTTAACATAAACTTTTATAATTTTAATTTTTAGGTATCCGGTTGAACTGGTCCGTTTTATTAAAAACGTTTAACCTAACCGGCCTTCAAAAAAAAACGAACTGTATTAACATCCTTAGATTATATTTTATTTTAATGCATACAAATTAAACATTGACTATTAATCATCACGGTTAACTTCTTTGTTTAGGAAAAAAATGCAATAATAATTTTTTTTTAATGTATTTTTTTTTAAATTCCCTCAATTGACTGACAGGCATCCCGTAAGAAAGAGGTCGGCGAACAGGGGTAAATTACCTCATCTGGGGTCAAAAGGGAATTCTTGGGGGTAACGCAGACACATTTGGGACATATAACATCCACTACAATCCACTAGATATATTAAAATACGTCATGTGTAAATGTACGCTTGGAACATATGCCCATTATTGAACCGGTTCTTTCCGGAAAATGCATTTTTTAAAATTTTGACAACTATGCAATATACGAAGACACCTAAATCCTCCATACTTTCATTTATATTGACACGATTGACAATAATCTTAATCCACATGACTTGACTGTATCAAGTATCCTTTCTGTGATATTTAAAATTAATGCCTTAAAAATGAGCTAAGAAGAAAAGTTGTTTTGTGCTCCTCTCGAATTGCGATGTCAAGAATTTGATGCATTCAATAAAGTTAATGAATACTTTGACTAATTTTAAATGGACACATTTATCATCATATCTAGAATGGCCTAGGTGCGTTTGACCAAAAACCAATCGAACAATTATATCAAACATAAAACGCTTATAATTCTATCAAATAGATTAACAAAAAAAATAAAAAAAATAAATAAAAATGGATACTCCGTGTCGTTTTGACTTAAAAATATCTACACGTAATCCTATTCAGATTATTTTTAGACACTTGTAAAACTCACCAGTAGCATTTTCGGAAAAGGGGGGGGGGAGGAGGTAAAGCACACATAAACTTGTATATTTTGGGGTAACGGCAAAAACTCGCCGACTCCTGTCGTGAGATAACCAAACGGAGCTGCGGTTACATCACAAATGCTTTGATGTCAACATCAAATGACGCAGAGTAACAATTTCATACGTACTCTTGTGGGTTCTCAAATTTAAGGATTATAATTAGATTTAATTTTCATGTCTTGATAACTTACACCAACAAGCGTCTGATGGTCTACCGATCGGCACTTTGAGAAGCCCTGATTTTTAAAAAAGCAAAAAAACGTCGTTAAATTAATTGTAAGTAACCAAATATTTCAGTGGAAGTTTTATTTAAAGTTACCCTTTTGATGTGACGTCACATCTCTTCAACCCCCAACCTCGTCACGCATCGTAACAAAAGTGTGACCCCCCTCCTCCCCCTTAGGTGCGTGACGTAATTTAAGGACGGCCCCTTGGGCCGTTTGGCTATAACAGTTTTAACCATTATATTCGACTGTAAACTTTTATAATTGTATCAAATAAACTCCCCTTGAAATATTGATCCTCCGTGTTATTTTTGCTTAAAATATTTACGCACAATACTTTTTCAGGTTCATTTTTTTTAACAATTGTCAGTCCTCTAAAACTAACAAGATACGTATTCGCAGGTCCTCGTGACTTGTGGGGTTGGGGGGGGGTAATGTCAATTTTTTTTAAATTTTATTATTTTGGGGTAACGGGCAAACTATTTCGCCAACCCTTGATTTAGTTTAAGGCTGCACAAATATGTGACCCCACTTCCCCCTAGGTGTATGAAATAATTTATAGACGGCCCCTTATAAAATTATAGATAGTGATGGCTGTGATTTTGTATATATTATTAAATTTATTTTATAATAAAATGCCAAGGGGTTCCATTTAATTAATTAAACATGAGATTTTTTTCAATTATTGTCAGTTTTATATATTGTACAACATGCTCATAGTTAAACATGCTTTTTCCCTTCAAATTTTGGTTTTTTTGCAACGTGTTGCTCTTTTAGTAAAACTGAAACTGAAATAATAGTGTTGGCTATTTTCTTTGAAAAATTACTTCGGGTTTTCCTTTTCAGATTCCACGAGATGGGAAGAGTTGAATTTCCCGTTTCTATTTAAAGAAACCGAAAACAGTCCTAAATTTATTAATTGTTAAAAATGTATATGTTCATTAATTTTTGTGTGGAAAGTATTCCTCTCTTATAATTGTTAAAAATGTACAAACCAAATACACTTTTAAAAAAACAATTTTTCGCTTTAACAAGAATTTATTTTTGTTTGAACGAGGCTAATGGGAAAACCCGCTTTTATTATGACAATTATTCAATTATACAGTATACAGCGTTAAGGTCATTTTAAACTTTTGAATGTAATCCCCTGAACACTTTTTCGCCCATCAAATCAATTATGACAGTCTATTAAAAAAATATTGTTGGTAGGCCACCGGGCATTAGATCAGTGCCGATGTCACAAAATAAAGACTAGCCCGGATCATTAAATCCTTCATTTCTTTTTATTTTCAATACCCCACGAAGACTTTTGACTTTGTTTTAAAATAATATAAAAGCTTCTTGTTTATAATGAATAATAATGTGTAATTGCACCTTAAAAGTAACAAGTACAAATTCGTGGTTACAATATATGTGTATATATATATATATATATATAATATAAATATATAAATATGTATATATAATTTGTGCTCAGCATTAGCAAATGCATAATCGGCCGTCCATAAAGGTCGGCATGCACCTAGGGGGGAGGGGGTTTGGCCATTTGTGAAGATGTGTGACGAGGGGGATGGGTTATTTAAGAAATGTGACGTCGCATCAAAACGCGCAACTTTAAATAAAAGTTCCACTAAAATATTTGATTGCTTACAATTTATTTAATGACGTTTTACATGACTACACGTGTGTTACGATATTAGAGTGAAGCCTTACACTACATACTAAAATTACAAAATAAAAAAAACCCGTAAAAAAACAAGTTTTTGACTATAAATCCTTTATGTACCAGAAGTTAACTAAAAGAAATGTTCATTATAATATGCAGCGCAAGACCATCCAAAAATACAAAATTGCAGTTGTGTCGTAAAACGTGTTTAATATAATGCGCACCGATCAGGAATATAAAAAGTGTTGGTATAAAAAAAAACGCCTCTTATTGCGCGACAGGAAAGGTCTTTCAATATAATACGCACCGCGACACTTTAGCAAATAAATTTAACATGATACATAGAGATAAAATAAAATAATCTAAAAATTCAATAATTTAATTACGGTACATGCAATCGATCTGAAATTTTGATACATAGTTTTTATCATCGGTACAAAACTGTCTGCAAAATTTCAGCTCGCTAGCTTACGATAAAGTAAGTTAAAATCGATCCAAAGTTTTGGCGACAAGCAAGCAAGGCGCAAGCAGACACAACGAGTTAATATAAAGGATTTAATTTTTAAAAACGTAATAAAAAAAAAGTTTTTCACTATAAATCCTTTATGTACTAGATGTAACTAAAATAATGTTCATATAATACGCAGCGCAAGACCATCCAAAAATACAAAATTGCAGTTGTGTCGTAAACATGTTTAACATAATGCGCACCGATCAGGATTATGTTTATAAAAAGTGTTGTCAATAAAATACGCACCTTATTGCGCGACAAAAAATTTGTTCAATATAATACGCACCGCGACACTCTATCTCTAAAAATAACATGATACATAGGAATAAATAAAATAATCTAAAAATTCAATAATTTAATTACGGTACATGCGATCGATCTGAAATTTTGATACATTTGTTTTTATCATCGCCACAAAACTGCCTGCTAAATTTCAGCTCGCTAGCTTACGAAGAAGTGGGCTAAAAATCGATCCAAAGTTTTGGCGACCGACAATCAAGCAAGCAAGCAATCAAGGGTTCAAACAAACAGACACCACGAGTTAATATAAAGGATTTAATTAAAAAAACGTTAAAAAAACATGTTTTTGACTATAAATCCTTTATGCACGAGAAGTAACTACAAGAATGTTCATTATAATACGCAGCGAAAGACCATCCAAAAATACCGTGAATTTGAATTACATACCTCATATAAGGATAAACTAAAAATGCATTAATTTAATTACGGTACGTTCGATCGATCTGAAATTTTGATACGATGCATTGTTAGGTTAGACGGGTTCGTGTGCCAAATTTCAGCTCGATTGGATCACGGAAAGTGGGTCATTTTCGACTTTTTTTTTCGCCCGCCCATGAGATGATGAGATGACGACAGACAGAGACAGCCGCGAAGTTAATATAAGGGATTTAATAAAACAAACCCGTAAAAACAAAGTTTTTGACTATAAATCCCTTATATATGAGACATAACTAACAGTATTGATTATTTTCAAACATTTACAGACTGAATCTGTCTTAACTCAAGTTTGCTTCATAACCCTAGGGGGGGGGGAGGGGTGGGTGGGAGGGGGAGAGGGGAAAAGTCTGGTCACAGATTCGCTTGACCCAGCTCAGAGTGACACGTAAAATGTAAACAAAAGCGCCCCGTCGCTTTGTTGGGTCGCCTCAATGCTTCAGCTCAAAATTTCACGTGGGAAAAAAACAATAGCAAACAGTGAATTTAAATTACATACCTCGTAAAAGGATAAACTAAAAATGCATTAATTTAATTACGGTACGTTCGATCGATCTGAAATTTTGATACGATGCATTGTTAGGTTAGACGGGTTCGTGTGCCAAATTTCAGTTCGATCGGATCATGGGAAGTGGGTCATTTTTTACTTCTGTTTTTCCGCCCGCCCAAGACACAGAGAGAGAGAGACGCCGGTGAAGTTAATATAAGGGATTTAAATAAAACAAACCCGTTAAAACAAAGTTTTTGACTATAAATCCCTTATATATGAGACATAACTAACAGTATTGATTATTTTCAAACATTTACAGACTGAATCTGTCTTAACTCAAGTTTGCTTCATAACCCTAGGGGGGGAGGGGTGGGTGGGAGGGGGAGAGGGGAAAAGTCTGGTCACAGATTCGCTTGACCGAGCTCAGAGTGACACGTAAAATGTAAACAAAAGCGCCCCGTCGCTTTGTTGGGTCGCCTCAATGCGTCAGCTCAAAACTTCACGTGGGAAAAAAACAATAAAAAACCGTGAATTTGAATTACATACCTCATATAAGGATAAAGTAAAAATGCATTAATTTAATTACGGTACGTTCGATCGATCTGAAATTTTGATACGATGCATTGTTAGGTCAGACGGGTCAGTGTGCCAAATTTCAGCTCGATCGAATCACGGGAAGTGGGTCATTTTCGACTTTTGTTTTTCCGCCCGCCCATGAGATGATGAGAGAGATGATGAGACGGCCGCGAAGTTAATATAAGGGATTTAATAAAACAAACCCGTAAAAACAAAGTTTTTGACTATAAATCCCTTATATATGAGACATAACTAACAGAGGTTCATGAACAGCATCAGGAGCAACGCGCATAGCCACATAGTCAAATAGCTACATAGTCAAATAGCCACATAGTCACATAGCCACATAGTCGCATAGCCACATAGCCATATAGTAAAATAGCCACATAGCCACATAGTCACATAGCCACATAGTCACATAGCCGCATAACCACATAGCCCCATAGTCAAATAGCCACATAGTCACATAGCCACATAGTCACATAGCCATATAGTCACATAGTCGCATAGTCAGATAGCCACATAGAATGATGTAGAACTGTTTCCCGAGATGTTGAATATCTTATTTACCCTGAAATCACATATTTAGCCATTTTTAAAAAAAAATCCATATAAATTTTGCTCTGGATATTCAGAATTATTTACCATGTAAAGGATTATTTACCTACCTAGACCTGCCAGCCGAATTTTTTTTTAATTTAAGCTGGCTGACATAATTTTTCGGCTCATATCCGGATTAGCCGGATTTTAAAATTGCGGATGGCTGACATAATTTTTCGGATGATATCCGGATTAGCCGGATTTCTCCGTAATTTGACATTTGCAGCTTATTTTCGGCTGATTACGAAATATTCGTAAACATCATCCTGGCTGTTCCAGCAAGTATTACAGGCGCCGGTATGTTGATAGATGGGCAATTAATTTTGAAGAAGTCAACAAAACCATCTTTAGCCACATTTTCAAAGTCGAGCAAGTCTCTACAGAACCAGATAACGATATCTCTTGTCAGTTCATGACTTGATGTTGCCTGACATTGACTGTTGCCTTCTCCATACTTTCGGAAATATCCCAAAATTTTATTTGACTTTTCTTGACTTTGTAGTTACATTGTGCTTGACACTTAATTGAAGATTCATATTGCCACTTGATGTAATTGCGGCAAAATTGGTTACTTTTGAAATATGACACTTGTCACCCAATGACTGCTGAGCAGTGAGACACAGCTGACAACAAACTCGATCTTTGTCTACATTTCTCCCATCAGCAGAGAATAAGCCATCAAAATATCTCCAGCATTGTGCTTTAGAATTTCCGTGTAGGCTAGGCGGATTAGGTTTTAATTGTAGTTTTTTAATGAACTGCCTTACAAATTAGCGCTATAATAACTAAAATATAACATATATAAATGCATTTAATAAATTAAAAATGAAAGAGATAGATTACACACTTTTTTATTTTGTAATGAAGCTTCTGTTAAGTTTATACAAATATAAAACCATGTTTTACTACAGTCGATGTAACTTTGAAATAACGAGATATTTGATTTTTAACAATATCTGAGACATGTATTAGTGATTTCGCCTGTGCTTCTAATGTTACAGGAGTTCGAAGAGAGTTATGGTAATAGATGGTAACAGCGTAAGGGCATGTGTCATGGAGCGTACTGTTGGGAAGTTACAATTTTAATAACGAATTCATTTCAAGGCTGAAAAGCTTTAACATTTAGTGAGGTTTTTTTTTACCTCGTTTTTTTTGTAATTCAGGGTTAAATTTCTAAAAAGCACAAGAAAATAAATTTACTAACCTAATACGCATGTGTTTATTTTTAAAGCGCTTTATTTGCGCCTTTTTTCTGTAACTGCGTTATTTTTTTAAAAAAATAATAATAGTAAGATTGAGATTCCAACAAAAATTTATTTTTAAATCCTTTATATTAACTCGTGGCGTCTGCTTGATTGCTTGTCGCAAAAACTTTGGATTGATTTTTAACCCACTTCCCCGTATGCTACCGAGCTGAAATTTTGCATGCAGACTCGTGGCGACGATAAAAATGATCTTTTCAAAATTTCTGATCGATCGATTTTTAGATTATCTCAATGTATCTCTATGTAAAGTGTAAATTTTTGTGATAGATTCTCGCGGTGCGTTTTATATTGAACAACCCTTTAAATATTTTCCTGTCGTGCGGTGCGGTGCGTATTATATTGACTATACTTATATATATATATATATATATATATATATTATATATATATATATATATATATATAATTATATATATATATATATATATATATATATATATTCCCGATCTGTAAATCTTTAAGCTAGTTTGTCGCGCGGTGTACATTATATTTTTAACAAATTTAGAATTCTTTTCCCCGTGATCAAATCGAGCTGAAATTTAACAGGAAAACTGCAGTAATTTTTTTTACTATATATCCTTTATATAGGAGACATAACTAAAATTTGGGATTTTTTGGATTGTCGTGCGATGCATATTATAATGAACTTACTTTTAGTTATGTCTTGTATATATAGGATTTATAGTCAAAATGTGTTTTTTACGGGTTTTTAAAAAGGCATATCCAAAAGACACAAAACAACAATCATTATTATTATTTCTATTGACGTCAAATTTAACTTCGAAAGTCTCAAAATATTTGAGTGAGTCAGTGATGTAGATCATTAGAGTTGGTCAGAACCGTTGGAATCTAAACATTGATCGTTGTTTAAACACACTTCCTTTAAGGAAATACGACATATTTCAGCAAGTCCAGATTCAAGCATTTGTATATCATCTTTTGACTTGATATGGTTTTATTGAACACAATAAGTTATATAATACATGCTTTTAATTGACCAACCTATCGAAAATAAAAGTGTCTAAACGCAAAGGCATTAGTTTTGTTTCCTTGAACTTGTAATAAATATATTAATTCTAAGAAAATGTTTCGACACTGATGATTTCTAAACTCGTGAATAATGGTACATGCATTCCATGAGTTTACAAGAGTTAGGTGGAGTCTCCTACCATTAATCTCCTTCTCCTAAACATTTGAGAACACTATCTAAAGTCTTGTCACAGATATAGCTCCTTGTCAAACTAGCATATTCCCTTTCTCCACCCAGTAATTAGAACAAAGAAAGTTTAAAGCTTTTGTTTAGGGAATTGTTATACTTCATGTTCTAGGTGCCGAATAAAAGGCTCTCTTTTTCAACAAGACGAATTCTAGTTAGCAGTGTTCCCTTGAAGCTACGCGGCTGCGCAGGCATCAGATCAACCCCGCGCAGAAGTTATGAATTACCACAGAGCTAATTTTGTAAAATATTGCAACTTTGCACATGAGTTTTTATATTTTGCACACAGACCAACGAACCTTAGAGGGAACATTGCTAGTTAGGTCTCTTGAAGGCCGGGTATGTAAAGTTCCCATTCGTGATTTAGTTCCTTGGATCTGTTGAAGATCTGGGTCAAAATCAGGTCAGGTGGTTATTACGTTTCTTGCGATGCCTAGTGGTGAAGTGTCATTAATCAATCAGTGACAACTGTCAATACAGATAGGCACTAACTGCTTCGCAGCAATTGTTCAAATTACACTGTCAGGCTGTCTTGTCAGCGATGAAAGAATTACAACATGTATCATTTTGAAGGAACTTAAGTACCCTCTCCCAAACACATCCACACACTCTCACATTAAAAAAAAATTAAAAAAAAATTAAAAAGACACTAATAACTATGTTGATTAAGGGCAACCCTAGCATGGATTGCTATGTCGATACTGAAAAAAAGAAAACACCCCCCATTACATACCAGACAACAACGTCATAATGGTCCTTAATAAATGTAAGGTACATAGATAGATAGACGGCAGCAAGACAGACAAAAACATACACATAATCAGACACACAAACGTATAGATAGTTGAATAGACGGATAGATAGATAGGTACATAGTAGGATGGTTCGATACATGGGTGGATGGATGGATTGATGGATGGATGATGGATGGGTGGATGGATGGAATTTTATACAGAAATGACAGTATAAACGTTTCAAGAAATTGTAATAAATATTTTAATTTTTGAAACAATTTGTACATCGATTAGTTTCATGCACAGATCTACAAGCTACATCTTGGAGAGCCGAAGAAATTAATTTGGTCACTAAGCGAACAACAGCAGAAATTGCCATTCATAACATTTTAGTAACAATTGTTTCTTTTTTGTATCCTCTACGCTTCTCACCTTTATTTATTGTGCGTACACTTCGATTATTTGGATAATATTTTTATATATTTCTCACCCTTACACTCTTCTAAATTGAAAAGTAAGAAAAAAATAATTAAAACTACAAACTGTATCAAAATAAATTGGAAACAAAAGAGTGCTAAAGCATTCTTAATTACATAATTACAGTCTAGTGAAATCTCGCAGTCCTGAACTGAATATGTTTATTTATAACAAACTTAGGTCAAAGTTCAATCTATGAAAAAAATGACATTAAAAGACGATACCAAACAGGTGACCCAAACTCAACACACATAGTTCGTCAACCAACGCTTTTTCACAGTAGTGATTACCAGATCTGTGAAGCCGTCTCCTTTTAACAAACCACACTATGAATACTGATGATATGTTTTCATAAATGAAAACCTTTTCCATTAGATTCACTTGAAATGTTGAAGATATCTTGAGTTGTTTGACAATAACGTTCGATCTTTTTTTTTAAAGAACAGAACCATATCCATATGAAAATTTCCGGTCATAAAACCAAAGCATTCTTTCATCTTTCTGTTCTGTTTAGTATGGTTAGGAAATCGTTGATTGCTGCAATAAGATGTCAGTGTTTGAAAATGAGTCAATCACATTGAAAATAATAAGTTTTTATTGATAGATTTTAACATAATTTTTTTATTGTTGGTATATTTTTTTAAGAGAATTATTAAATATTCAAATATATGTTTAAAAATTGGTAAAAATGTTAACGAATATTTAAATTTAACTGTCATGTCAAATGATGTGTTGGACTTGTATCAAGTAGTGGGAAATTTTCATTAGAAAAGAGAAACTTTGAAGCACTGCTGGCACCAATGATTGAAAATGGCCAGTAACTTGTGTTAAATAACTTTATTATTAGTAAAAATGCTTCTAAATCATAACTGAAGTCACATCAGGATCAATCCGAAATTTCTGGAGAAAAAAATACAACCGTGGAAGCACAATTTAAAATTTGAAAAAGTTAAGATTATTAATTAAGGACTTTCAAAAATGAAAAATGTGGCCCATCCGTTTAATCACGTGGATCTTTTTAATTTAAAAGTAAATATAGGATCGCAATAGTGCCCACAGACCAATAGTATATAAAAAACCCACGAGTTAGCATCATTTAATCGTATATTGCTCAAAATTTTAAAGTACCAACTTAAATTGTTGTACGTTCTTCAGGGCACATTAGTCAGCTTACTTTCTTAGATTCAAAATGTTTAAGGTAACATTTTTAAGATCATATTCTTCGGTTCAAATTAATCAAATTTACTTCAAATCGCATTATTCGGGTAACAACATACAGTCAAATTGTTACATTGACTTACGGAACTGACAGGCTTTCCCCGCAAAATTGTCTGGACATTTACATTTCCCCAAGTGACAGCGTCCGCCGTTAAGACAATGCGACTTGCAGGTTGTTTCCTTTGTCCTACACGTTGTTCCCGAGTAGCCGGACTCACAGTGACAGACGTTTGGCTTGATGCACACACCTTTACCACTGCACGGTGGCTCACACATGGCTGTAACCAGAAGGGAATCAGGATTTGGTCTTCGATATATCGCAATTTTGGTTTTAAAATATTCAAGTGGCAATAAAAGTTGGACATAGCCGGGAAGGGTAGGGTGGTGAGTGAGTCCAACGCTCACACAATGTTATATGGCACTGCCCACCAGAAGAAACAGGTTGCCCAGGTGTTACCAATAAACTTTGAGAAGGTAATCTCAAGCTTTTCAGAACAGGAGATTAGATTATTGACAATGTATTTTAAACACGTTGTATCATTGTAATCATGTATGTATATTAGGGGCACCACGTCCATGTAGTGCATTCAATGTTTGCATTACTGTTTATAATTTCTTAGGATTCAAGCGAATATATCTATGAGCCTTAAAATTTAATAATAGTTATTGACTTAAGTCTAATCTACTTCACCACACATAAAAAAGAATTCGTCCAATAATATATATATTTACCCTCAATTATGTATGACGACTCACTAAGTATTAGTTAATCTGTTAAAAATTTAAACGTTCCCACAACTTACGTATTTGACATCTGACACCCTTGTACCCCGCCTGACACACGCACTTGTTATGGACGACACACTCACCGCCGTTTTCACACCGTGGTGTGCAACTAACTTTTCTCTCTGTAGAAGTTCACATGTGAAAAATCATTTATTTGATTCTCAATTGAATGTTTTTCAAATATAGTTGATTTAATATATTTTATTTATACCATAGCTTAATTTTTATAAGGTAAATATCCAGATTTCTAAAATATTTTCATTTGCCCGTGTAAGCCTTTATGATAATTGACTTTTAATTTAGTAAATACAATGTTTTGGGTTTTACTCTCGACATATTCACTAGTACACATTTGAAATGACTTTATTTAGTTCTTCACATACTCTTTTAAAAAAATATGTCTTTTAAGGTCGTAAGTTTGCTGTGATTGAAAGTGGTCATATCTATCCGAATTTTTATAAAAATACAAAGGGAAATGACTTTAGTATTGAATTAAAACTTTGTAATTACCAGTCTTAGAGAATTGGGGTGGGGGGGGGGAGGGTTTTGTTACATATATTTGATATGAAGCAACCAGTCACATACCTCTCTCCCGTTTATGTCTTCTGCAACATAAGACACCTGTTGTCAGCCCGGGGGTGTGCTCACACGATGACGTCATGTTAGGAGAGAACACCTCCACACTTCCATGAGCTAAACACGACGACTGGGCGTGGTCTACCCAACGACAGTCCCTCCCCACGCCTGACATTCTACCCGCTGTACAGCTGTAACAGAAACATTACATTTTTTTTTGGGGGGGAGGGATGAATAATACATAGCTTTTAATCTGGAAAACGTCTACATGACTGTATACGCAAATGAGGTAAAGTAGGGCTATAAACAATTTTTTAAATTAAAAAATCAATTAATAACTGGACCCTCCTCCATCTAATACAAACTGTAATTCTCAGAATTATAAGAAAATACCATGAAAAACATTTTATAATTGTATTTTTTTTTAAAATCTAATATTGACCCATATTTGAAAGGCATTTCTAAGAAAGGACATAAAGGACTAAATAAAGTAGGACAAAATTATTCTTTGGATGAATAAAATAAAAGAGTTTATAGGTAGAAAAAGCTTTAAAATTATTTTTTGTAAATTCAACGCTTTTGCAAAGTTTTTTTTCAAAAAGAAGTTATCAAGTGAATTTTAATATTGGGCAGTTTGATTCTTTTCATCGGAGATAATGAATTTATAGATGAATTTAGGCAGAGAGTTAAGATGGAAATTACCTAATTATCATTATAGAACAAATATTTATATTACCATATATCATGGGCTTAAACTAATTAAAAGAAGAAAAAAAGAAGGAAAAAAAAAGAATAATATTGGTAAGCAAACTTCTCGGCTTAAAAACTAAGTCACGGATGTGATGCCCTTTAATGAAGGCTGCACTGTATATTTTTGATTGAAAGCTCAAGATGCTCATTCCAGAGAATAGACAGACTCTTAATAGGACTCAATTAAACCGAGGCGTTTTCAACAACAAATGAGTCATACACATATAAGAAAATACCAATGGACACATACACCAACATACACACATTTTCATACACGTTGCCAATAGCATAATGAGGCACTATTAACAATTCAAGACGAGATTTTTCATTTACAAGTGTTTTTTTTTATATATTTATTTTAGCATACATTTAACAACTCTTTGAATTTTTTTTTCAGTGTGATGAATTTTGTATTCCTTTGTCCATTCTACTAAACTGACTAATATATTTTCCTTTGTCCCTTCTACTAAACTGACTCATATATTTTCCTTTGTCCCTTCTACTAAACTGACTCATTTATTTTCCTTTGTCCCTTCTACTAAACTGACTCATATAAACTTAAATTTAATAAGTAATAAATATTTAAAAAATCTTTTTTTTTAAAGGACACGCTTTTAACATAATCACTACTTTTAGTTATGTCTCATATATAAGGGATTTATAGTCAAAAACTTTGTTTTTTCAGCTATTTTTTAAAACTTATAATAAAAACTCTTTCAAATTCACGTATGAAGCCCACACATCTTTTTACTACGTTTTTATTAGCTTGCTTTCGTTGGTGAGGCATTGTCCAAGATTTTTTAAAATCTGCCAACGTAAAATTGAACCACTTCTGATGGTCCTAGAGATCTGAAAATTTTACCACAGATAGATCTTGGATGACAATGCATTGTATCAAAATTTCAGATCGATCAAATGTACCGTTATTAAAGTATTGAACTTTTAAGTTTATCTATAGTCTATACAGTGGCGTCACTAGGAGGGGGGCTGGGGGGCGGGCCGCCCCCGGGGCACACCCATCAGGGGGTGACACCCGAGCCTAAAAAACAAAAGATGACAAATTTTTAATCTAGAAAGAAATAATTAAGAAATACAATGAAAAACGTTAAATGCCAAAATTCTTATCTAAAAAAATATCAATTAACTTGCAATAATAAAACAGTCCCAACACACGAACAACATTAAAACAAATTAGGAATAAAACAAACCCGTAAAAATAAAGTTTTTGACTATAAATCCCTTATATATGAGACATAACTAACACTATTGATTATTTTGAAAAATTTACAGACTGACACCGAGTGATGTCCCTTGTCTTTAATAAATGGGGGTGGGATGTGAGGGGGTGTCGGCACGACGGTCGGCGTCAACACAAACTCACGTGGAAGTGGGAGAAAAAAACAATAACAAAACAGTGAATTTGAATTACATACCTCATATAAGGATAAACTAAAAATGCATTAATTTAATTACGGTACGATCGATCGATCTGAAATTTTGATACGATGCATTGTTAGGTGAGTCGGGTCCGTGTGCCAAATTTCAGATCGATCCGATCACGGGAAGTGGGTCATTTTCGACTTTTGTTTTTCCGCCCGCCCGCCGAGCCCAAGACAGAGACGGCCGCGAAGTTAATATAAGGGATTTAAAACACAAACCCGTAAAAACAAAGTTTTTGACTATAAATCCCTTATATATGAGACATAACTAACAGTATTGATTATTTTCAAACATTTACAGACTGACACCGAGTGATGTCCCTTGTCTTTAATAAATGGGGGTGGGATGTGAGGGGGTGTCGGCACGACGGTCGGCGTCAACACGACGGTCGGCGTCAACTCAAACTCACGTGAAACTGGCAGAAAAAAAACAATAACAAACAGTGAATTTTGAATTACATACCTCATATAAGGATAAACTAAAAATGCATTAATTTAATTACGGTACGTTCGATCGATCTGAAATTTTGATACGATGCATTGTTAGGTCAGACGGGTCCGTGTGCCAAATTTCAGTTCGTTCGAATCATGGGAAGCGGGTCATTGTTGACTTCTGTTTTTCCACCCGCCCGCCCGCCGAGCCCAAGACAGAGAGAGACGGCCGCGAAGTTAATATAAGGGATTTAATAAAACAAACCCGTAAAAACAAAGTTTTTGACTATAAATCCCTTATATATGAGACATAAATAACAGTATTGATTATTTTCAAACATTTACAGACTGACACCGAGTGATGTCCCTTGTCTTTAATAAATGGGGGTGGGATGTGAGGGGGTGTCGGCACGACGGTCGGCGTCAACACGACGGTCGGCGTCAACTCAAACTCACGTGGAACTGGCAGGAAAAAAAACAATAACAAACAGTGAATTTTGAATTACATACCTCATATAAGGATAAACTAAAAATGCTCTAATTTCATTACGGTACGTTCGATCGATCTGAAATTTTGATACAATGCATTGTTAGGTTAGACGGGTCCGTGTGCCAAATTTCAGTTTGATCGGATCATGGGAAGTGGGTCATTTTTTACTTCTGTTTTTCCGCCCGCCCGCCCGCTGAGCCCAAGACAGACAGACAGAGAGAGAGAGAGAGACGCCGGTGAAGTTAATATAAGGGATTTAAAAAAAAGAAAACAAATAGTCGCAGCTTTTAAAAAGGCTGGAATGAAAGAGGCAGTGTCTTCTGTTTTAAAAGATATAAAGCCATTTGGGCTGGGACACACTGACAGCATGAACGAATCCCACCTCACGACTCCCTCCACCACAGTGGGGTGGGGGGAATACGATATTTATCACCCCAAAGAAAAAAAATCACATGATGGGTTTTCTTTGTTGATGTTTTTCTTGAAGAAAATTATGATTTCAATGTCTTTGAGTTAAAATTTTTAATATATATATTTATTAAAGGCGTGAAAGCATAGATATGCATGTTTATATACAGGTAGTCCTCCGGTTACGACGGTCCCATCCCGACTTACGCTGTTTAGTGCTTACGAACGCGCCCCCGTAAAGAATAGTATTACGCGTTATTCCGTATTTTAAAAAAAAATTCATGAGGTAACGAATTCTTTTCTCTATTTGAAATAACAAAAATTATTGAAAAATATGTATGATTATTATTTCAACCTACAACTTTCGTTTGCAAATTTTTCAAATGGCGAAGTTTTCAATCAAGTCAATAAAGCTGAGTAAGCTTACAAGTTCCTTTTCAATGCTCATTAGAGAGAGCATATTCAGCCTTTTTCGTCCGATGCAAATTCTGACTCATTATATATTCTTTTCAACTTTGAAAAGGATCGCTCTCAGCTGCAGTTTGATGTCATCATTGAAAGATAGATGCGAAGTGTGATGTGTACATTTGTAAAGGACTGTGTGAAATATAGCTCATTCCAAAGCAGCAAAATTTTTAGCTCTGTGCAAGTTTTTTGAGTTTCGCTTTGTGCTAATTCCTTTTCCTTACCCTGAGCCTGGGGCTGGACAATAACTTTTTTAAGAGTTCTGAAAATTGGACTTATTCTGAAGGTAAGCAGTCTTCGAAATCACTAATGAACCTACATGTGGAAGAAAATCAGAAGCCCCGAGCCTAGTGCTCTTTATGGGTCTTCCCGGAAGACCCCCTTAGCCATCTGGCCACCAAAGGGACGTAACAGCTGAGGACAAAAAAAAAGCGGTCGCTTCTGAAGCAGACACCTGGGCATCCAGGACACGCAGTCGAAGATTCCTCCCACTAAGTTGCCCTCACAAGGAGGTGGTGGAATTTCCTACTACGACCCGCTACCACTTTGGCGCCATCCCGGCAAAGCACACGGGTCTCCATGGTTAGGACTGGTTAGGACCGCCGCAGACCGGGGGATCATCAAAGATCAACCTAGGGTGCAACCCCCACTGGAAGGTTTCCTCAGAGCTGGCGTCCAATGCGTTCTTCGTGGCACTTTGTGCTAATCCGTACTGGCGCCCTGGCCCTAAACCGGCACCGCTCGATGGCGTTGCTAGTAAATTGAGGGTGACGAAACGGTTGCTTCGGATTTACCCGACCCCTTCTTCGAAATCACTTGAATGTTCTTCCATTAACTTGGCTGCTGCCCATCGGGTGGCGAAAGTGCTGAGCTCAGTTAGGTTTGTAAGAAAGCCAAATTTCTCATGGATTTATTTATATGCACCTAACCAATGTTGTAGGGCTTACGAAAGTTTGTCAATGATTACCAGAAATACCTCAATCTTGAATTTTTTTCTCCAGGAGAATACGGTTTTGTTGATGTCCCTTTATCAAACTGACGATTTCTTTTTTGTTTGATAGCATTGAAGATTGTTTACACTGTTTTTACCACGGACTTTTCCTTTCCTTTGTCTTCATAGAATAAAATTAAGAATGCTATTTTTTAAACAAACTCAATGAGAGACTTCCTTTCTAAAATTGTTTCCCAAATTTCAAGTAAAATAGCGACTTCAATTTGTTGTTCAATTTCCTTTAGAAATCCTTCTTCTTCAAGTCGGCAGTCACGTGGCTGATTTTCGTTTGTTGCTAATTCTTCTAGTGCTGCGATATTCTCATGGTATGAGCTATTAACAGACCTTACAGCATCATGTCAGGCTGAACATCTTGTGTCAGACAAGGCTTTGTTAGCATGTTTCAATTTCATATGTTTTTGAAGTACCTGTCAACGATGAGTAGATGCAAAAAGTCGGGTATAAAGATTTTGCAGAAGACAACAAAAATCTGACCGCAGTAGGACAACCTGCTGCTCTTTTCCCAACCAAATTAAAGGAATGAGCTGTGCACGGCACATAATGAGCTACAATGCACTTCTCACGAATAATAGCCTGGTTTCCGTTATACTTCCTACTCATTTGCAGCATTGCCGTATGACTCTCCAAGGCATTTTCAGGGATTCGTACAAACATAATGGCCTACATCTTTATTATACACTATAATTCATAAAAAGTTTGGGGGCCCTTAAATTATTGGGGACTTTAGCCCGTTCAGCACCCCCCCCCCTTTTAATCCGCCATAGGGGGGGCACGCATCTGTGACGATGTGGTACGAGGCGGGGGGTGTTTAAGAAATGTGACGTCGCATCAAAAACGCGAAACTTTAAATAAAAGTTCCACTTAAATATTTGATTGTTAACCATTTATTTAATTACATTTTCAATGACTTCACGCGTGTTACGATATTACAGTGCAGACTTACCCTAAATACATATTTAAATGACAAAAATAATTTGCAACGTGCTAATTTTTATTGAGAAAATACGGCTTTGGGGAGGGGTGTCAAAGCTTTGTGACGTCATATCGTAAAAAAGGGGTGGGGTCTAAGTTTTTGTGACAAAGTATGACGCTGGGGGAGGGTGGGGTAAAAATCGGCAACCTCGCGTGACGTCATTTATGGACGGCCCCTTCAGTCGTGAAGGGGTGACACCATAAGCTACCGCCCCGGGTGACACCAACCCTAGTGACGCCTCTGAGTCTATATAAAAGCATCTGTACCGTCGGCTTTTGTTGACATCCGTGAGTTCGCCCCGTGACCACATCACAATGTTTTTAAAACGTTGGGCGGGCGCTTGTGAGGTGTTTGGTAAAATAAATAGAGGTAAAAAATATTTTTAAAAACCAGGTTGTTATAAGTGGACTAAAAAGAATAAAATAAATAGAATTTAAAAAAAAGATTTTTAAAAACCACGTTTTTAGAAGCGGACTAAAAAGAAGAAAATAATTTAAAACTTGTAAGTTCAAGTACTTCGATTTAATATGACTAAAAACGTGGAGTGGGTTGTTTGGTATAAAAATTAAAGATTTCTAATTTAGAAGGCAAAAGAGAGATCTATAAGTGAGAGAATGAGTGAACCGCATATGTTAAACCTCATAAGCGCCCGCCCCACGTTTTTAGTCATATTAAATCGAAGTCCTTGAACTTACAAGTTTTAAATTATTTTCTTCTTTTTAGTCCGCTTCTAAAAACGTGGTTTTTAAAAATCTTTTTTTTACTTCTATTTATTACCACGTTTTTATTAACTCGCTTTCGTTGGGCATTGTTTGTCCAAGATTTTTTCAAATCTGCCAACGTAAAATTGAACCACTTCTGATGGTCCTAGAGATCTGAAAATTTTACCACAGATAGATCTTGGATGACAATGCATTGTATCAAAATTTCAGATTGATCAAATGTACCGTTATTAAATTATTGAACTTTTGAGTTTATATATAGTCTATATAAAAGCATATGTACCGTCGGCTTTTGTTGACATCTGTGAGTTCGCCCCGTGACCACATCACAATGTTTTTAAAACGTTGGGCGGGCGCTTGTGAGGAGTTTGGTAAAATAAATAGAGGTAAAAAAATATTTTAAAAAACCAGGTTGTTATAAGTGGACTAAAAATAATAAAATAAATAGAAGTAAAAAAAAGATTTTTAAAAACCACGTTTTTATAAGCGGCCTAAAAAGAAGAAAATAATTTAAAACTTATTAGTTCAAGTACTTCGATTTAATATGACTAAAAACGTGGGGTGGGTGTTTGGTATAAAAATTAAAGATTTCTAATTTAGAAGGCAAAAGAGAGATCTATAAGTGAGAGAATGAGTGAACCGCATATGTTAAACCTCATAAGCGCCCGCCCCACGTTTTTAGTCATATTAAATCAAAGTACTTGAACTTATAAGTTTTAAATTATTTTCTTCTTTTTAGTCCGCTTATAAAAACGTGGTTTTTAAAAATCTTTTTTTTACTTCTATTTATTACCACTATTTTTTTAAATACCAAACACCTCATAAGCACCCGCCCAACGTTTTATACCACGGCGAAGAGTTCACGTGGTGAACTCATGGATGTCATCAAAGCAGACGGGTACCGATGCTTATATATAGACTATAGATAAACTAAAAATGCAATAATTTCAATACGGTACATTCGATCGATCTGAAATTTTGATACAATGCATTGTCATCCACGATCTATCTGTAGTAAAAAAAATTTAGATCTCTAGGACCATCAGAAGTGGTATAATTTTACGTTTCACGTTTTTAAGGAAGGATGGATACAACATACAAACATTGTGACTTAAATAAAAGCGTGTAAAAAATGGATGTTGTGATAAGCTCTAACAGACTACCCGGATATTTGATTAGGGGCCGTCCATAAAGTACGTCACGCTCCAGAGGGGGTGAGGGGGTGTAAGAAAGTGTGACAGTTTGTGACAGGGGGAGGGGGGTCTGGTTGTGTGTGACGTCACTGTGTTTTATATTAAATTTTAATTATTTTTAAAAGGGGGGGGGGTCCGAGCTTTGTGACAGTTTGTGACAGGGGGAGGGGGTAGTTAAAAATGGTCAAAAATAGCGTGACGTACTTTATGGACGGCCTTTTATCTTCTTAATGATATCGGTACAACTGAATATCCCGGATATGTCTAGAAATAGATTTCCGCCATGAAATGACAAGAGAGAGAGAGAGTCTGAGAGAGAGAGGGAGAGAGAGAGAGACCTCACCTTTTACACCTGTTGTTTTGTATCGCCGCGTTGTAAGCGTAGCAACCAGGCAGATCAAACACGTCGTGGTTGCTGAGTTTTTGTAACCGTTTCCGGTCCCGAGGGTTGCAGACTCTCCAACTCTTGGAACACAGTGACTTCCCGAATTTAACGTGACCCTTCCACGCGCCCGAGCAGGCCTGGATGTCATTGTGAAGTTCAAGGCCGTCGGTTGAGCCGTCCGCACAGCCAGAAGTGAAGTCTGACAAGGAGAATAAAGGACAACAACAATTACCACTCAATTGAATTCCGAGCTGATGTCAATCCCTTAACATAAATTAATTTTATTCATTTTCTTACCTCTCAAGGATTTTTTTTTCTCTTTTGAAAATTTTAATTTTAATTATGGTAAGTTGAACTCATAGCTTGTGGAAATAACTCCATAACTTTAAAAGGATTTATTCATGGGTAGATCCTCATAGAAATTTCTCGAGACGAGTCTTATGGCTGGTGCAGTAGCGAGAATTTTTTAGACCCCCTGAAACTTATTTCTGTATGGACTCCAATTGAAAGTAAAACATTAAATTTTTTATTCCACTCCCAATTTTTCCACTTTTTAAAGAAATAGGTGCATATACAATTTATACAAAAATTATTAAATGTATATACAACTTCTTTGATAGAGGAGTATAGAGAATAGCCTGGTTTGTTCACGTCTATACAATGTTTGGCGAAACTATAAGAAAATGCAGATGTCTTTTACATGAGGACGGATCACTGGTGTCAATTCCCAAATAGATCATATTATGTGAGATACCTTAAAGGGAATTTTATTCTAGATGCCATGGCTAACACGACAATTGATAGTAACAGATTTTGTTACCGAAGACTGCTCAATATTTGATGATTTTGAACTTCTTTTCTGAAAGAAACATTATAGAATCTCTACCATCCCTCGTATTAAGTCTTCAAACTATTTAGCCCAATCTCTGTGCATCAATGAAGCTTATAATCGACTATGTAAGACGAGGGAGGTAAATTTTTAATTTTTTAATGAAGAAAGTACGATTTTTTAATTGGTACTACTCGCATTATTTTGTTTTTTGTTGTTTTAAAACTGGTAAGGGCAACGGATAATCATAGCACGCTTTTATCTGAATACAGCTTTATACATCGAGAGTCGCAGCGAACACCCTGAGCCTACGGTATAAATAAAGCAGCAGCTGCGGTCTGCGTTATGCCTTTATTATTGTAAAAAAGACAAATCAAAAACATGTCTATCTTTACCC
The DNA here is from genome assembly GCA_944989445.1 of Ampullaceana balthica. NCBI lineage: Eukaryota > Metazoa > Mollusca > Gastropoda > Lymnaeidae > Ampullaceana > Ampullaceana balthica. Next base: position 23,060 of record CALYLW010001897.1, read on the forward strand.
TGAGAATCGAACACAAAACTATCAGCCCTACAACTTAACACTGTTGCCATCCAAGCGGTGTAAATAGGTTCTCATAAAAAAGCCCCAAGATGTAAAAATAAATGACTTTTTGGATAATTTAGAGTTACACTGTATGTGCATAAGGGACCGTCAATAAAGTACGTCACTCTCCAGAGGGGGGGGAGGGGGTGTAAGAAAGTGTGACAGTTTGTGACAGGGGGAGGGGGTGGGTCCAGCCATGTGTGACGTTGCGCTGATTTATATTAAATTTTGATTATTTTGTTAATAAAAAAACAACATTTTGGTTCGAATGTGTGACGTACTTTAGGGGGGGGGGTCCGAGATGTGTGACAGTTTGTGACAGGGGGAGATGGGTGTTAAAAATGGTCAAAAATAGCGTGACGTACTTTATGGACGGCCCCTAAGTACATGCTGTGTTCGTGTATTGGTGGGCAAGGCTTTAGTATTGTCAGCAAATTTTAAAGTAAATCGTTTCATGTTTTAAGCCTTTCCTTGTATTGCTGGTGAGTATACTCCGAACAAATACACCCGCATGAACGGAACCATGACGCATGTGTTTCTGATAATACCAAAGTTGTTCCCTGATGTTTCTCTAAAAAAAGAAACCGCTTTGATTTATTTTATTTGGAATAAACATGATTGACAAATTCCGTAATTAGATCAAAACTACTTTGACAAATAGCCCCCCCGCCCCTTTTTTTTTCCTTTCCCTGTCTTATTTGATGTGTGTGTTCACTTCAAAAGTCCAGGTAAAACATGTTACAAGCACCTGTGACTTGCACGTAAGAACTCGCTGTGTCACTTCCCTCGTCGTTGACGGCGTTACACGTGTACAGTCCGCTGTCTGATTTCCTGGCCAGCGAGATCAGCAATTCACCTAACAGCCGATCAATGGAGAAAACAAAAATCAATTGCGAGATCAGCAATTCACTAACAGCCGATCAATGGAGAAAACAAATAATCAATTTTTATTACTATTTGTATCCAAACGTATTTATTGTTTATTGATTTCTCTCGAATTGAAATGAATCGACTAGTAATAACTATTTTGATGCTGTTTATTTTTTTCTTACAAATTTCATTGTAAGTGAAAAGCCTTAATTTTATACGTCCTATCCTTAACGGGATTCCATTGAAGCTTTTGAAGCATGATTTTCAACTGTAATAAATCTGGGTGAAACTTTCTAATTACAACCTTGAAATCTGTGTTGGTTTAGACCTCTTGTTACAACATAGAAATATGGGTTGATTAAGGCATCTAGTTATAACCAATGCTCCCTCGGCCGCGCATCGGTTTGCCAGACACCACGCAGCAATTTAGAGTTACCACGCAGCAAATTTTAATAAGGATAAAATAGGTCTGTGTGTGTTTGTTGGAAGTTTGGAAGTAATGTGTTGCACAGGGAAAAATTGATTCTTTGCACACTATTTTATTCATTTATTAATTTTTAAAATTTTATTTTTGCACACGAACCAAAGACACTTAGAGGGAACATCGGTTACAACCTAAATATCTGGGTTGGTTAAAGAATTTTGTTACAACCTTTCAATACTGCTTGACGCCTCTGGTTACAACTTCTAAGTCAGGATTGGTTATAGCTTTTAGACAAACAACGGAAACTGTTTCGATTAATGTTATTGGTTTCAACATAGGTAAATATGCTTTAATTCCTCCGGTTACTTCTTAGAAAATTGGACTAAAGTATTTGGTAACACAACTTAAAAATATTAGTTAACCCTTTGGTTTCCACTTAGGAACCGCAGAGTAGTCTGGTAATCTGCCCTCTGCAACCCTGCTTTAAGACAGTGATTTTACTTTATCGACATGTTAGTGACAAAAACAAAATTTTCTACCAGACGATAAGATGTTGATACGCGAGTTGCCCTCATTGAGTCGACGGCCATCTTTGTACCACTGCACCCTGGGAGGCGGCATGCCATTGGCCTGACATGTTAAAACGATGATCAAGTCTTTGTAAACACGATACTGCAATGGCGGTTTCACAACAATGTTTGGTCTCTTTACTGAAATAAAAAAAATGGTTTGTACATAAATATTTTTAATAAAAAAATAATTAATTAATAACATATTGTGACAACAAGCTATGAAAATTGTAATAGATTCGATTAATTGCTTAGGAAAGAAGAATAAACTATTTTTAATTCTTTTAAAAGTTACTTTTTTTTTAAAAACGATATGAGAAACAAATTCGTATTAATCATCAGACACTTGATCAAATTCAGATATAATTTATTTGGGGTGGACCATAAGAAAATAAATCACATATACCACAAAATATAAATATAGTCATAATAAATACTATATTAACAGATTCCTGGTAAAACTTTGAAATTGATTTTAGCTTATGTGCAGTAAAAATTGTGTTTTTTAAAAAACTTTTATTTTGAGCCGATCAACGGCATACGTTACTTTTAGCACGCTATTAACAACGGTAAGACCGTAAAATGTTATCTACGGTACATTTTGCATGCCCATCGTTTTTGGAACACTTGAAAACAATTATAAAATTTTATTTAAAAAACAAGAGATTGGATCTTGGAAGACTTAAATGCTTAAAATTTACGTCATTCGCGGTTGGGAAATGGGAGATAATTTGTGAAAAGTTTTGCTTAATTCAATGAATAATCTCCCCTATTAAAAAAAATTGCTGCCAGGCTTATACTTATTGGTTGCTTTAATTTAATGTGTCAGTCCCAATCAGACCTCTTCCCCTTGCTGGTCCCAGATGGTCAATGATAGCCATTCGTAGGTGCTGTAAAGTTTAATTGAGAGAAGCAGCAGTACGATTGAAGCGTTGATTACCTGGCAGTCTGCAGCACACGACGCCGGTGGTCAAACCAGGCTTAAAATGACAGGCGTTAAAGAAATGCGAGTCCACGCAACAACTGGAGTCGATGCGGCCTCCAGATATACATGACCTCTGACCTACAGCCTGGTAGGGACAACTCTGTCCTACCCCGGCCATATCATCCTGAAATTTTTTTTAGGAATTCGAATTATTCGTTAATCAAAGATAGAGCCCCCCATGCTACTTTAAAAAAATAATAATAATTCCAGGATGAATGATTAATGAATGTGAAATGTTGTGTGGTAGTGTCATGAATTACACCAAATTCTTAACCGTATCTCATATAATATGTATTTCCATTTGAGATCAACTTTCTAACCCTATAAGGTAAAACTGGTTCTTCAATGTCGTCTAAACCAGCCCTTCCCCAGATTTTCACGCGTTTTGTGCATATTAACTGTGATAAGTGCGTGTGTGTTGGGGTCAATGTCAGTGTCAGGCAGTGAGCTTTATTTGTAGCCGTCGCTAATCCGTAGAAAAAATGATATTTTTCTTCCTTTGACTGGAGTGACATTTCTTTGTTGTTTTTTAAAAAACATCATTTGAAAAATAATTAATTGTTCGGAAATTCTATAGGTACAGCAAATAATTACTGTGCATTTACACGTGTGTTTTAGTCGAGAGGGTGGGGTATGGAGGTCAGAAAGGGTGATGTCTGAAGGCAAAGTTATTCGTGTGATAACTGGCAGATATATATATATAGTAAGATAGAGAGAGAGAGAGGGGGACGAGGAGACAGAGTGCGGGTAGAGAGAGAGACAGAGAGAGAGGGTTGGGAAATATGATAAATGGATTTGCATTCTTGACAATAGATAATCACATATATAGTTATTCTCTGAACATATGTATAGCTTGTGGTAGAATTGTGTTCAATCAATATAAGCTAAATATAGATTTCCAAGAACTAATTTAGTTTCTCTTAAAATAAGTTGCTTGAATGTGTATTATTATGTCTAGTAAATTTAGAACGTGGAAATTCCACGCGTTCTCCACGCCAATGGTTTGGCAGCTTATATCTGGCACATAATAATCAATCAGCGGTCGATTAATCGGCGTTGGCTGATAAACACCGGCCGATATAGCTGAAATTAGTAACGGAATCGGTACATCGTTTAAGGCACGAAAAGAAAAACGTATATTGTACACACTGGGAATATAGGTTGCTATAATATCATTTAAATAGCTTTAGATCGTGGATTACGCGAACTAAGTGAGGCCTTTTATGTGAATATTTTTTAATTACAAGACAATTTTACAGAGAATTGCCAAAGATTATGTGTACAGAATTCAATATATTATAATTACTAAAAACATTTTAAAATATAGGTGTTTTTTATGTCCATTAATCTTCATCGTTCTGTTGTTACAAATTAAAAGGCCAAATTTTCTTTATATTCATTTATGCTGTGATAAATTAAAATACGTTCGCAGATCGCACAATCCCAGAATGGTCACTAAAACTACGATACTAAATTATACCTCGATTTTACAAAAAAAAACAATGGTAACAATAAGATTTTTAAATATCGCGTTTACCAAGTTCAATTTTTTTACTCACATGCTCGAGGTCTCCTCTACACTCCCGGCATCTGCCGCCATCTTGGGCAGCGTTGAAAGCCATGCAGCCTCTCACCCCCAGGGCATGCTGCCATGTTATGTTCCTCAGGATTTCGATGTCGAAAGACGTGCAGACCCTCCACCCGGGGGCGCACAGGGTGTTGGCGTTAATGATGTGTCCTCCCCAGACCCCCTCACACCCAGCTACCTTGTCGAAGTCATGGAACCCTTCCCGTGACCCATCAGCACAGCCGGAGGCGGCGCCTGTCAGCAGTCAGTGGTACAATCAGATCATGTCAGTAGTCAGCACAATACATGCAAATTATAACAAAGGGTAACGAATACACAACAATTATTTTTAAAAAATTATAAATGCTACTAAAGAGTATACGTACCACGTACATTTTTTAGATAGAAAATCGATTATATGTTCAAACATTCGCAAGTAAAATAATGTTTATTACAATGAATCCTGGAGATTTTATGATTGGGGATAAGTAAAAATAAACAAGGAACTCTCTTAAATCGCTGCCCGTTAAATAAATAAATATATTTATAAAATAACCTATATATTTTCTTTTGAAATTTAAATTAAGAAATTATAAGTCATCAATTCAAAACTTGGCAAATATTTCACTTCAATTCTTCATGTAATAAAATTCAGTAGAAGGTTAACATTTATAATTCTTCGACTTAAATTTTATCAGAGCATTTTTAAGAAGTGTTTAAATTCATCAAAGTTAATGGCATACGCATTAGGGGCCGTCCATAAAGAACGTCACGCTATATTTGACCATTTTAACCCCCCCCCCTCCCCACTGTCACAAACTGTCACACATCTCGGACCGCCGCCCCCCCCCCTAAAGTATGTCACACTTTCGAACAAAAATGGTGTTTTTTTATTAACAAAATAATCAAAATTTAATATAAAACAGCGTGACGTCACACATGGCCGGACCCCCCCCTCCGCCTGTCACAAACTGTCACACTTTCTTACACCCCTCCCCCCCCCCTGGAGCGTGACGCACTTTATGGACGGCCCCTTAAATTTGATGCGCGTTTATGTGGCGTAATAAATTAATATAAATTAATCATTAGCAAGGTCAAAATGAGCCGCCCGTCTTCGATATTTACGATCTACGTGAAGAGGCCACCTATAGCAGTCCGCAATCCGCGTGATATAGTTAACACGTTATTTAACAGGCGCCGGTGTATTCTCGGTCACGCTTGCTGTAATCCTATAGACTATAGGCTGTCGTGCAGGGATCACTGTCACCTTTGTGTATGTTAACCTCGAATGACATTAGAATCTCTTTGCGTTCTGTTTGTCCCTACAAGGCTTACGTTTGCTTTCGCATCCCATTTGTACATTCTCTATATCAATATCACGACACAAGATATGTAATTTTCAAATTTCGTTCACAGTTTATATTTACATAGACTTTTCATACACTTTTTTTTAAATGTATGAAATAAGAAAACATCTATATGTGGCTCGATTTTGTAGTATAGGTTGTTGCCGCTGTAATTTAGTTATAATCTTGTTATTTATAGAAAGTTACTAACACAACAAATCGCTGGATCTGTTAAATAAAGAATGCAATTAGAGAAAGTAGAACGTAATTTCAATTCATTCTCGTCAGAAATAGAGAACATAAACGCTAGAGACACAAATAGGAAACCATCACTTCAAGGACGCTCTAACACGATTAGTTTTCATTTGTTAATTCATGGTATATCCATGACTGAATTCCTTTATTAGGAAATGGATTCATTCAATAGTATTAATTAATATGGAATGGTATGCGTCTCGTTCGAAAGTGTATACGTCATTTATCGCACAGCACATGTTATTTAACTTACCAGCCCTCGTCAACTTAAATGGCCAGAAAATTAAGGTAAGACAGCAGTAGGCAAGCAGATCCTTCAGCGAGTGGTTGTGGCCCCTTGTACACGACGACCACGTTGAGGCGTGGCCCGACGTCATACCAACTTGTCCACATTAACTGGGGACAAATCATAGGCATCATTATATCTTGTTGTATTTAATTGCATATGTTTTCCGTTCCGCGTAGATTTCCCATAATTTGTATTACGAACATTGCTTGATTTGCTGAAACTTTTGTGAATAATTATTGAGTCAGTCTTCTGGGCGAGCTTTGAAAGAGGATTTCGGGAAAAATTGAAGATATTGTCATGGCAGAAGTGAACTACACTCTATGTATATATGGAGAACCAAGTTTTGTTAGTGATGTTTATAAATCAGATTACGTAAGATGTGACGTTATACGAGGGGATAAGGGAGGGTGGCTCCGCACCCGATTGAGTATTTTTTTTATAGATGATACTGTAGAAATTAGTGTCCGTCCGGGTGAATATTCAATGAAAAATATTCACCCGGACTAACTGACACACAGAAATACAAATAGAGTTTTAAGTTTAACAAAATAGTTATTGATTAATTAATAGACTAAGTAAGATGTGTAAAAAAAAGATCCTTAAATGGTTCAAAATTTATTCAATTTACATAGAAAGAATCCGGGATGGAAGAATGAAAAAAAGAACCCCTTGAAGACACTATAACTATACGCAATTCATATCTTTCTTTTAATGTTACGTTAACCGTTAAGTCAAATTGACAGTTTAAAAAAGATATAATTTACTAATGAATAATATAAAACATATGAAAACTTGAGCTGTATTACAGTGTTTTGAATTAAGAATTATTTTTTAATTATTATATAACATCAGTTAAAATTAAAAGATCTCCACGGGATTTCTCATTTTCTCAATCCGTTGAGGATTGACGCAAAAATTAGATATACACCAAGTTTATTTATCGTGCTTACAATTTATTAAAATTTCAAGGTGTGGTTGGAAGGCAGTGAGCTAATTAAATGGTATTTAGGAGGTGGGGTGAAGAGGGGCATCAATATCGAAAACTGCCACTGATTTCATAACGCTTACTTCTATATATACGTCACTGACTGTTAGGGATGTTTATCAACATGAATGAAGAACGCGGTGCTAGTGATTGTCACCAAGACTTAGTGATGATCGCTTCCTGGAGCTGAGCAATAAGATCACAGAACGTCTAACTGTTGTATAAGATGCACGAGCACCGCAGTTATGAAAGTAATTAACGTCAAAACTAAATATTTAAAGGGTCTGAATTCCTCTACACAGTCCTTTCTAAAAGTTCTCTGGAGTAATTGGACTCAGGGAAGAAGTACCTTGTGCGCTACCTTGAATCAGCTGCACCGGAATTTTTAAACAATCTAGCGATATTTTTGAAAGAGTGTGACAACAAGGACAATTTTTTTTTAATTGAAAACTAAAAAAAAATAATAATCTATATATATAAAAATCAATGTATGTATGTATGTATGTATGTATGTATGTTTGTATGTATGTATGTATGTATGTATGTATGTATGTATGTATGTATGTATGTATGTATGTATGTATGTATGTATGTATGTATGTATGTATGTATGTATGTATGTATGTATGTATGTATGTATGTATGTATGTATGTATGTATGTATGTATGTATGTATGTATGTATGTATGTATGTATGTATGTATGTATGTATGTATGTATGTATGTATGTATGTATGTATGTATGTATGTATGTATGTATGTATGTATGTATGTATGTATGTATGTATGTATGTATGTATGTATGTATGTATGTATGTATGTATGTATGTATGTATGTATGTATGTATGTATGTATGTATGTATGTATGTATGTATGGTTTGTATGTATGTATGTATGTATGTATGTATGTATGTATGTATGTATGTATGTATGTATGTATGTATGTATGTATGTATGTATGTATGTATGTATGTATGTATGTATGTATGTATGTATGTATGTATGTATGTATGTATGTATGCATGCATGCATGTATGTATGTATGTATGTATGTATGTATGTATGTATGTATGTATGCATGCAGCATGTCTGTTATAGCTGACTAAACCATTCATCCGATCGCCATGAAACTTTTGGAGACTTTTGAGTACGCTCCCGTGATGGAAATAGGCTACTTTTTTTTCAAAATTTAACACTCATGGGGCGCCGGGGGCCCATAATGATATTTTTTTCTTATATGAGCTATGTAAAAATTAGTTTAAGGCTTAGCTGCTTGGAAAATGAATGGATCTTGAACAAACTTGGTACATAACAACTTGATAGCCTATATTAAAATACTATAGGGCACTAATTTCCTAATGTCCATTTATTCGGGCCGGGGGCCCAAAATGTATTTTTTCATAAACGTTTAAGATTTTATTCCCAATTCAATTATTAAAGATCTTGAGAAATATAGATAAATATAACCACTATAAAATTGATTGAAATAAATAGGTGTTTTGAACTTGATATCTTGCACTAATTGGGCCCTGGGGCCCTTAATGTCGTTTTTTGCTTATATGAGCTATATAAAATTAGTTTATGCGTTAGCTACTGAGTAAATGATTGGATCTTAACCAAACTTTGTATATAAAAACTTGGTAGCCCATATTAAAATAACAAATGGCACTGCACTTCTAATGTCCAATTGTTCAGGGCCGGGGGCCCCAAATGTCTTTTTTTATACTCTAAGATATTATTTCCCACTCAGTATTTTAACGATCTTGAGAAATATATCCATGAGGAAACTGAATTTAAATGAACAGGTTTTCAAAATGTACATCTTGAACCGAATGGGCCCGGGGGCCCCTTAATGTATTTTTTCATTATATTAGCTATATAAAAATTAGTTTAAGTGTTAGATAAGGAGAAAATAACTGGATTTTGACCAAACTCGGTGTATAAAAACTTAAGAGCCTAAATTAAATTACTATAGGGCACTGAACTGCTAATTTCCATTTCCTGGGGACTGGGGGCCCTAAATGTGTTTTTTACTAATTTTTTAATATTGTATTCCCCATTCAATTTTACACGTATTGATAAATATAGATAAATATTTTTATATATTTGTTATGAAATTGTTTGAAATGAACAGATTTTTAACTAAATATGCTAAACTGATAGGCCCAGTGACCCTTAATGTTATTCCTTTTTTTTTATCTATATGTATTTCTTTTTTTTTACTGAGATCGTTGCAACGCACGATGGGTCTGCTAGTATATTATAAAAATATGTTTTTGAACATCAGAGGCAACGAGCGAGCTGGACAGCATGGATAGTTAGCGCCCTATAAGAAAGCCGCCATTATCATCATTTAGGGAAAAAAAATCCCTTACAAAACTTAAATCGTTAACGACGAAAGAGTGAAATAATAGATAATTAGTTATTGGATTAAAGCTGTTCGGGTAAGAGTTTAAGGAACTTCATCTCAGTAACCAGGCGGGGAGGGATATGTGTGGCGTTTGGATCACCATCAACGATGATCGCCTAACGAGAGATCGTAAAGGTCAGATAAAGGTGAGATTCACACCTCGGCCACCTTACCACACCTGTTGGGACCCCAGACACCGGAAGTTGTAATCTTAGATACCGTGGTACATTCACCGTCGACTTAATTAGACGGATATTTACTATTTCTATTATTGTTGCACCTGCCGGGACTTATCGCTCGATTCAACACTTAAACTTCTTGGAGGTGCCTTAAATCACAAGGAGCTGGCTACCGAAAAACAACAAATTAATGCTAAATACCTCTTGGCAATAAACAGACCATGGCCATATAGCACCGGTCGTCCTTTACTGTGCTAAAAAAAAAGTACGAGGTAATTGTTTTTATTTACAGTATTTTTTAAAATTTATTTGCGTGTGCTGTTCTGGCGTGTTATCTTTTGATTTCCTTAGTTATCTTTATACTTACGACTTTATGTTGTTTGTTGAAAATGTTTGGACGCATCTTAAATCAACATGCAATTCGTTCATATGTGTCCTATGTGATCTTGACTCAATTCCATATAAATTTCATGAATTAAGTGTGTTCTCTCTTTCTGTTTCCTCTCTTCCTGTTTTAAATTTCTTAAATTCAATTGTGTAATAACATTCCCCTAGATGTCTCTATTTATGATTTATGTATTTATTTTCATTTGCATATTTGATCTATTAATGCTTTTCACTGAAAAAGTTTCTTTCTTTATATTTTTTGGTTTCCATTTACCCCACTTTTTTTTCCCACCCTCCGAAAAATAAATTACAAAAAATTAAAAATATGTATTTTTTTTATATATTGTTTTCTACTTAATCTAATTGCACGATTGCTGCCTCCCTCTCTCACCCCATTGATAACATGTAATTTGATAGTAGGTGTTATAATTAGCTAACACAACTCTTTTGACATTGATGTTGTATCGTGTTTTGTTCTGTTGTTGACTTCGCTATACAGATTTCTTGGTTAAATTATTGCTTGCTGAGTTTACTATAAAGTTTGGCTTGCCCCCTTTTCGATGCTTTGTATATTTAAAAGACCCTCTGTAATATTAAGAAACCACGAATACAGTACTGACACACGAGTGAAGGCGAGCCAGCTAGGGACAAAATACAATCATTAACCCCGTGTCACTGTCTTCATAAAACTCAATTCCAAGGTGAAAAGAATTCTTAATACTACCCCACTCATCATAAAGTCATTTACCGTTCCCCATTCATGAGCCAAGCTTCCCCCTGGTTTTTAGAGGCAGACGATATCAGCCCCCCCCCCTCAAACCCACCCCCCCACCCTTTTCAATCTCCCCTACTCTTACTAGACAACTATATTTAAGGATTTCATAAGAAGGCTGTTTAAATGAAAATTCGGAAACCAAGTTGCCATTAAAAACTTTAATTTTGCTAGTTTTTTAATTATAAAAGATCAACCTGATTTTCATCAATTAAGTATTGTTAAAATTCACATCTCATGAGCAGAATTTCAAACAGATTTTGTGAGTTAATTTTTAAAAGTTAATGTTTTATTAAAGTACGAGCAACAAAGCCCGTCCATGGGCGTTCCGCCACCGTTCAGTGGCATGTTGTAACTCCCCTCGAACAGCCGTCTCGACCGGCATTACATGTGCATGATGTCAAAAATACTTTTCATTATAGTTAAAATAAATAACTCGTAAAACAGAGCTATAAATCCCAACGCGCATAACTCAAAATAAAGTCTTGGAAGAAATGTCTGCACCAAAAATAACTCGTTTTGAACGTCCGCTTTAACGTGTTCAATATGATGTAAGAGTCATATGTTTTTGAGGGACCAATCGCTATCGATGACCGGACAGAACATTGCCTTTGATTATATAGGAGGATAATCATGGAAAGAAAAGAGATAACGTCAATATTTGTATGCGTTGACTTTTAAGAGAGAGTGAGAGAGAAAGGGGGAGACAGAAAAAGAGAGAGGGATGAGAGAGAAAGAGAGAGAGAGAGAGAGAGAGAGGAGAGAGAGGAGAGAGAGAGATGAGACGAGAGAGAGAGAGAGAGAGAGAGAGAGAGAGAGGGAGAATTCAAATGAATTATTAGAGTAAATAAATCAAGTGTTTTGATAAAATTTATATTTCAAGGAATTTAAAAACATTCAGTATATGACACGAATTAATTAAATAAATTATGAATACTATACAGACAGTAAATATGTATTCTATTGTATGCCCTATTTAAATTGAATATACTTATTAGTATAACTTTCTGAATGGGATTCAATATTTTTGAACGGCAAATCATCTAAGAGAATGAAAACTCTAAAAGAAACCAAGAAAGTATGTCCCAAAGACTGCTTTACTTTGATATAATAAAAATTCCGGCAAAGAATGCAACATTTCTGGTGCCCAGCCGTATCATACGATGCTTACTTGGATTAGATATTTAAAAGCTGTATCATCCACACACGATGTTCAATTAGGTTTACCAGATCTGTTGAGAGAATTGATTTGCTGTCTAAGGGAACTAGCTTAACATCCACAAGAAAATACCATATCTTAAAATTTTCATTTCATCCTGCGAAGTCTACGACATCATCGAAATGTTACAGACAGACGCCAAGAAATATCATTAGCCAATACAGGATTATGGGTAATAAACGTAAAGGACCTGCGTTTTTTTTCCTCGTACTTAAAATGTTTCAAACATGGTCGATTCTGGTCGAGGGTTCTGGCGTCTGCAAGGTTTCAAAGCTTAAACGAGTGGAATGAATTGGCCCCAGATGTTACAGTAATCTTGATTTGGTGTCGCCATTGCCCAGGTCCAGGGCACCCGATTTCGTGTTCGTATAATGAGATAAGAGTTGATGAATAAGGAACTGGTGACAGAAATAAATGACCAATGAAAATGGTCAGTATAAAAAAGAATTCCAAGAAAGTGATGAGATGATATTCAATAACTTCAACTCGACCAGATGGCAGATGTGTTGTTGAACCTATTGTCGGTAAAAAAAGATAATTAACCTACTATTTTAGCATATGTATCCCTTTAACTAATTTTGTTGGTTCTTTTTGTTGAAAGAAGAATGTCGAATTAAATTTGATTACTCTGCAGTAGAGGACAATAACTTATCAAATTTTAATAAAACAAAAAAATGAATTATGATATTTAGAAATTTGAGGAATAAAAAAACATCCTTACATTTCATATTTTGAGGTTTTCTTTAAACAAGTAATGCTTTCACTATAAGCGTTTATTAAATACTGAATATTCGTTTGGCGATGTTTATCTGTTATGCATGTTTCAGTTAAGATTTAGCTCATTTTTTTTAACGTAAAAAATCTCTGGACTATTTATTATTTCTATTCTTTATAGATTTCTTTTTATTTTTTTATTTTTTATTATTATTTTATTTTTTATTTTTATTTTTTATTTTATTTTATTAATGTTTGATTTAATGTGTTTCAAAGCAGTTAAAGGATTCACCTTTTCGTTTCATGTGTTACTGATCGCTTAATCTGGGACTGAAAAAAACAAACAGAAAAACTTAAATCCAGAATGACTTCGGGGAGGGTGAATATTTAACAGCTATTAATATTACAGACTAACGTTCATGGTGACTTCACGAATTCTTTTGTTCATAAAATTATTTCATCAGTTTCTGTAATGCAGCTTCAAAATGTCAAATTTCAAATGAATTAAATATAATTAAATTGAACTTAACCACCGCCATTCACCTAAACTTGATCAAATATATTTAGTATACATATTTTGAAATATTTTTTAAAAAATAATAATAATAAAAAAAAATAATAATAATAATAAAATATTTTAAAAAGATGAAACATGGATTATAATTAATTTTATTCTAATAAGCCGTTGAGCTAGTAAAGTGGGAAAGTTTTCAAGTTTTAAAATGCAAGCGTAATGCCGATATAGATTTTTTAAAAAATGAAATATTACAAGACTGAATGGGAAAAGAAAGTATTCCTTTCAGAGCTACATGACAAGGGATAAGAATCGCTAACTATTACAAACTAAACTGTAAGGAAACGATGATATTACTTGAAACTACTGATCCTTGGCCATGAATGGTGACTCCTGGTAATGAAGTTAGACACCCTTTAAAACAGATTTAGAGTTGATCTACTGACAGGAGGTTTCATGCAACATGATCTCGTGACCGTTGCAGTCAACTACTCGTCAATGTTGGGGAACTCTTTTTTTAGGCGTTTGAAATCTGAGAGTGGGTCCATTAATCTTGTGATATACATGTTTTGACAGTTTTATCTTAATCCAGACAGCCCTAGTCTGGTCACCTGTGTGGAGCTGGATTAGTGAATGACTCCCATTAAAGTTTCCAGTGGACAGAAATTCAAAGGCACCAAGCAGAGACATTTGAAATGCGAAATATTTATAACAAATTGGAGCATTTACGCGACGCAGTCATCTGTTAATGACGCAGAATGGAATAGGAGCAGCTAGCAGCCGATTGGTTGTAGAGCAGTCAACCGAGTCAGCGTACATCCGGCGTAATCAGGGGTTCTTAAACTTCGTTTTCAAATAAGACCAAAATCACGCGGAAACGGTGCATTATCCATGGAGTAGAAATATTTTAACCTCACTACCGAATCTGAAACAAGGAAGTAGCGAACAAAAACTTTGGTGAACATAACCAGGTGGTGATTAAGAGACTTACATATTCCTTCGGTAAGTTTTCGATTTTAAGGTGCGATATTTACAATTGCGTCATAGATCTTTAAACTATATCCCCCCACCCTGATGCTTCCTAATCATGTTTTCATATCATCCTTTAAAAAATCTGTTTCAAAAATAATTACTACATATTCAGTAGCCTTCATGCTACCCAGAAACGTTATATTTTCAGGTCCCTTTTTAAAACTACTTATTATAAGACATTTTTACCTTGTTAGTTACGTTTTTTTCCCATAGAATTTAAAAGGACGTATAAGTGTCCTTTGGATTTCACTAATAATAAGTTTCATCGCCAATAGTTATTTTGTTCACCCTAGAATATTTTTAGCACTGTTAGTCATGTTTTGAATAAGTTTAGATCATGATTTTGATGAGTGGAATATCCGAATTTCAACTTATCCACCGAAGTTGTAAGGTCTCAACAAATTTGAATGTGAAATGATGCATCAAATTTCCACCGAGTTTTAACACGCAACTCGTTTGTCCAAAATACAGGTTATGTTCCAAATGGTATTTCACATAAAAATTAAAATAATTTTTATTAAATTACTTGTATCCGTTCACTTATTGTCTTCTCGCTTTTTCCCATTGACAGGGCCACAAGCTTGAGAGCCGCTCAGCCAATCAGACCGAGCCATTGACTCCGACACGTCCCCCAACAAAAACATTTAATGGACCCCTGTCACGGCTCGTTAAGTCGTGGGTCTGAGCCTGGCCAGTTATTCAACGGTTAGCCACCCGCAACAGTGTGACCTCGTCTTGAGAAAACCGTTTACTTCTTGACAAATGATGTAATTCACACTCTCTTCTCAACGGTGGGATTTACTTCCCCTTCTTCTTTGATAGACAGCGGTTCGTCATTGAAATGGGTTACCCGCTGGCATAGAATTTTTAAAAAAAGTGTTTCTGAACATCTCCACTTGAAACGGCGTATAAAGATAAATTGACTAAAAGTTTATAAAAGTATTTTAGAGTATATTTACCTCAGACTTAACAACCTAAAACACATTACTGGGGTTTGTCAATTAATAAACAAATGTGATTTCATATCATGCTTTTCTAATGCAACTTTTTCCATCCGCCAATAACTGCACATAAAGTTCTTTATCTTTTAATTAAATGAAATAAATAAATGAAGATTCGGCTGCTGGTAATGATTAAATTCAATTTCCTAATCTTGAGACTTAGCTGATGACAACATGATCTTGATTGAGACTTAGCTGATGACAACATGATCTTGATTGAGACTTAGCTGATGACAACATGATCTTGATTGAGACTTAGCTGATGACAACATGATCTTGATTGAGACTTAGCTGATGACAACATGATCTTGAGACTTAGCTGATGAAGACATGATCTTGATTGAGACTTAGCTGATGACAACATGATCTTGAGACTTAGCTGGTGACGTTATGATCTTGAGACTGAACCGTTGGCTGTATATTCTTTACACTCAATCGTTGGCTGCATGATCTTGTGACTCAACCCCTGGCTGCAGAACGTGTTTAGCCAAGTCGTATGGTGATTTAGATCGATGAATGATCAGCAGTCATCTGCGCTAAAATGAATAGGCTGTGGAAGTAGGGATCATGGGGCAGTTATAAGATATTGTCAAGGGCCCAAAATTTTGCTCGTGGCGACCCTGCTATTGAAACAAAAGCAAATTAATTGAGTATTCCTATTCTTTTATAATCATCATTTTTCTCTATTTAAGTGTTTTGTTTATATTTTTTATTTTTTTAATAACAACAAAAAAAAAGACAAAGTATGGCCTTAAGCTGGGCGCATTTGGTCTCCAACCCCTTAAACACAGACAAATGCAAGTCTGCTGTAGTCTTGAAACCTAACGCGTTTGCACTGAAGTTCCATCACGACTAATATCGTCTAAGGCCTTGGGTGATAATTCTGGCGACACGACTGAACGTGATAGAACATGTTTGACCTTAAATTATTCAGCATGAATAAGACCATTGTCAAATATATATATAAATTTATATAAATAATATATATATATATATATATATATATATATATATATTATATATATATTAAATTATTAAAAGTCCTTTATTCCGGTTTTTTTTATTTTTATTTTTTTTTATTTTTAGGATCAGTTCCCAGTTTAGTATCGATAGGACAATTCCTCGACCAAGAAGGTTGGACAAACTAATGTTAACGGGAGGTAGAGAGTCAGGTGTTGGAAGCCGGGCTAACGTGAAGACATACTACGAGAAACGGAGTACTATTGATATCTCATTAGCGCCTGATTCGCGGCTTGGGCCTGGTCAGCTTTTTTAGTGTCATGTCCCACGATCCAACTTTCGGTAAGTGTATTTCGACATGACTTCATAACTACCCGTTAGCCAATCTTGATAAATGATTTCATGTGAAAATATAATTTCGAAAAGTATGATAATGAAACATTCTTTGACATGCCCCCCTTGCTACTTAAAGTACACTATTGAATCATGAAGTCAAGCCACAAATATAGTTTCTAAAAGTATGATAATGAAACATACTTTGCTAAGGGTCCAACTTTTTAAGGACACCCGGCTTGACTTCAAGATCCTGTGAGTTTTACAAGTACATTTTGACATGACGTCATACATCAGGATGCTTATAATACCTGGATCAATGAATTGATCCAACGTCTTGTCGTTAGTATGTCGACCATTTGTAAAACTAGAATTATTTCCTCAATACTTTAATGCGTATACATTTATGAACATAATTTTTAAAAGGTTATGTATAAAACTACATTTTACTAAAAATGTAAACATTTCACTGAATAAAAAATGAATAAATTGTGTAGCTTGTCCATCTAAGAAACGTCTATTCCTTTTAACGATACATATTGAAAACTATTTATTATGAATGAAAATAAAATATATCGACCGGAAATAAAAGTTCTTAGACTGTCTAAATGACTAAACATCCTTTCATTTCTCCATGCTTAATTGAATTCACCCTACTAACAGATATAAGCTTTTTCGTCACACTCTTCCATCTAAATTTTAATATAATTTTTTTTTCAGTTCTAATATTAGCTTTCTAATAAACTTTTTTTCCCCTCGCATGCATTGTTCAACATTATAAACTTAGCAACAAGGGAGAAGACAAGATCAGCCCACGCACGGCTAAAGAATGTGCAGGGAAAGAATTTGAATCATAAACTTTGCGTCACATCAAGCAAAGTGCACCGTCTTGTTGAAAAGAAATACTTTTTTTTTAAATAATAATATTCAGTGTGAAGTTATTCAAACAAAAAAATTATCTCGTGTGAAATAAAGTTTTAAACAATATTTTGAAAAAGCTTAATAGAAGATTTATAATGATTCATATATCACATGAGATTTTTATATAAAAAACGTTCCACTATAATTTTTTTTAATTAAACGAACCATCCATCATATCTCCTAACAACAAGATTGAGAGTTTATTTTGATGTGGAAGCTAAGATGGGAAGCCTTGTACACAGTGTCTGACAGTTTCGTTCACCGCTATCTTAATCTTTTTTTAAAGATAAGCGAAACAAAATTTGGGGCACATATTATTATATTAGCTTGATGATTTTAACTTAAAGTTTAAGAAAGCTTTAGTTAGATAGATACGAAGAAATGCTGTGACAGAAAAGGGGAACTGTTTAAAAAAGAAGAAAACGTAAAGATGAGACAAGTGAAACCATTCCAAAAGAAAACAGAAAACATTTACGCTAGTGGACTAACTTCAACTGGATAGGCAGCTATTTTCAATAGTAAACTATGATTTCACAATAAATTAATGCACATATATAGCCGAGTAACAAGAAAGATTAAAAGTTATTTTGTTCTTAAACACACATCGGCATTCTTTATTTTGATCACGATGGCACAACATTCTACTTTTTCACCAAATGATTTAAGTGGTGCATCGATGTTTTAGTTTGAGAACTGCTGATATTAAAGCTTATAATAAAGTTTGTATGCATACAGAAGCATAACTGGGTTTTCCGCGCCCTTGACTAATTCTTGGCGCCCTTGAAAAATTGTGAAAGTACTAAAATATACGGAATAAATTGATTATTAAAGGATTAGCCCTCGTCGCCATTGGCAACTGCCCCTATGCCAAGTCGTTGTTACGCCTCTGTATGCATGTACCCATTTCACGTGCACTTTAAGTCTTGCATAATCCAATTACAGTCAAGTCCTTTAGTTTGATTAGAACTATGGTCCAGAGTGTTCTTTAGTAAAACTAAAACTACCTAAACAATATATCATGGTTTCAAACTCTGATTCGGTGGAGGAAATAATTTGCATGTGAGATTAACTCATCTGCTACCTGTACCCCCCCCCACCCCATACATTGACATAAAGTATATATTTTTTTAAAAATAAGTTCACTTTTACCCTAAAAATTACAACTGTAAACTTTTACCTGTCAGGACAGAGGTAGATCGTTTCAGTCAGGCTTTTCCAAACTTGCTTTTATACTCTGATCTCTTTCCGACGGTTTTACTAAGTCTATATAGCTAACAAACCCACACCACTCCCTTTAAGGTTGCAAACTACATTAAATTTGTTATTCCAGAATTCAAAAACATGAACGTGTGATTTGCAACGTTTATCAAAGGTAATTTGAGGCGGGCGGTTATTTGTTTAATGATGTCAGAAATTAGAAGAGTAACATTTTATCGATTTTCACATTTTTGCGTCCCATTGTAGACGAAACTGTTAAACGTTTTCCAAATGTAAAAATCACAAAGAAACCTTTAAAAGAACAATTCCCTTATGGTCAAAATAATTAAACTTAAAAAACCTGGTATTATTTTACGCACAATAAAGTAAATAGAAACGTTTTGTCCGAACAAAAAATTATATTTAACGTAGGCGTTTTGATTGATATGACTACTTTTCTTGTGTTTTGATTGATATGACTACTTTTCTTGTGTTTTGATTGACATGACTACTTTTTTGTGTTTTGATTGATATGACTACTTTTCTTGTGTTTTAATTGACATGACTACTTTTCTTGTGTTTTGATTGATATGACTACTTTTCTTGTGTTTTGATTGACATGACTACTTTTCTTGTGTTATGATTGATATGACTACTTTTCTTGTGTTTTGATTGATATGACTACTTTTCTTGTGTTTTGATTGATATGACTACTTTTCTTGTGTTTTGATTGACATGACTACTTTTCTTGTGTTTTGATTGATATGACTACTTTTCTTGTGTTTTGATTGACATGACTACTTTTCTTGTGTTTTGATTGATATGACTAATTTTCTTGTGTTTTGGTTGGAAGGGGTAAACTATTAAAACATTTAATAATTATGGTAAAAATCAGGCTTGAAGATTTCGTTTAAAATGCGCTATTTATTTGGTGTTAACAGAAGCCCGCCAAAAGTCTTATTTAAAAGCAAAAAAAGTATATAAGAGTTAGTATCCTTTTTCCCGATGAGTTCTAGAAATAAAAGGGATTCGCGAGTTTCCCTATGTTTTTATTTGGGGTAAAGGGTTGTCCCAGTAAGAAATAATACAAGGATAAATAATATTTATAATGTTAAGCTACAAACATTTTTTTCCAATACTACTACCAAATTGCCATTACTTTTAATCTATGTACAATTACCGGTAATTTTTTTTATGTCTTTTAATATTTTATTAATTTTTATTGTTGTTTTATTTTTTTATTTACAAAGAAAAAAAGAATAAGAAATCGTTAGATTTGTCCCTTTAACAATGCAACAAACCTAATTGATTAATAGAATTTACTTTTTAAAAAGGCCTTACCTTAAATGAAGAATATGTGTTGGTACTCCATGGTCGCCATGGAGTTCATTTTCATAAGATGTAAAATCCACAGGCGACAATATGACACTACTGAAGGGTAGTGGATAGGATCCTTTTAGGAATCCATCTTAAAATATAAAACGGTTGTTTTATTTAATTTTTTTCGTTTGTTGTTTAATTTCTTTTTCTCCAGAAATCCGCGGTCTCCAATGTAACACGATCGCTTGCAAAGTTTCTATTTTCTACTCCTTTTCACACAGCCGAGGTCGATCAACAAGAAAAATGATCCGAACCATCAAGTAAGTCAATAGTTCAGCTTGAGTCAATTTGGGGCTGGCAGTTAGTTTTTTTGTTGCCCGGTGTTTTTGTTTCATGCTCCGATCAGCACCGGGAGGGGGAAAAAGAGACCGGGACGGTGAGACGGTAAATGAGAAAACGCCGACGAAAAGGTGGGCGCGTACAGAAGACCCGGGGTAACGGAACGCCCCGCAGACAATGGGGCCGGGAGGTGCGGGGGAGGGGGAGGCAGTAAGAATAGGGAAGGATGGCTGGTAACAGCGGCATCTAGAGAGCTTGAGGGGCTCCGCTCCGTGAAATACTAAACGAAAGAGAGCAAAGTGTAACGCCAGTCAAAGGTGGTACTTGAACATCAAGGGAGGGGTGGAGAGGGGGAAGGAATAACCGCGGTCTTACTTGGTTTAACGTTTCATCTATGATGTGCAGCCCAATGAGACGGGGATTCATCGGCGTAGCGAGGTTGTCTTTGACCGACTTTCACGAAATAAACAACATGGTAGACTGAAAATGTCAGTTCCAATATATATCTTTTAAAGTTGCCGCCAGGGGACACACCTCCCTCCCAAATATCTACGCAACTTTGTAAGCTTATTGGAGTTTAAATTAAATAATATCTACAGAAAAACAAAAAAAGTTACGTTTTTAATTAATTACTGGCAACACATTCATGATCCTGTCTTTATTTCTTTCTGTGTTATGTCAGGAAGATAAACAAAAATATTCATATTTGCAAAGTTAATATTTAAGAATTATAAAATATTTTTTCTTACAATACACAATGTGTTTCTTCAAATTTAAAAACGTGAAAATAACTTCATAATATATAAGGATATTTTTCACTGAATTTCAATTTCTGTATAACAGCTAATATATTTAAAAGGTCACCATCGCCTGCAATTATTAAGAACTCTTTTTACGAAATTGCACAAACCCGCACGCGACTTGCACACAAATTTATGAGAATAAACATCACTAGACTAATCGCAAGAACTTATCCCTCACATTACTAATTAATATCCTTCATATAAAATTTGACAAGGGCTTTCTTTTACCCTAGCCCAATGCGGCATCCTTTCGCTTGTCAACAGCAGAAACGATTTCAAGAACAAATGACTAAGTCAGACCAAAGCTTTCCGGTCAACACGCGTCTGTTGTGTCAACGAATGTTGACCTTCGTCACAGCAAACATTCGCCAGGCCTGTGAAATAGGTAGTTAAGAGAAAGGGACTAATACCGCGAAGTCTTACCACAAGTCATCGGGTGCATTGACCACGCACTGAATGGCGGAAGTTTTCGGCACCTACGACAACCTTTTTCATGACGCAGACGTGTAGATAAGAGGGGCGGAAAACTTAAAAGATCACTTCCGGGCCGCAGTATACCATCTCGCCATAACCCTCCCATCTTCCATGACACAAACGCAGTGGTGTAGAGAAGAGGGACGGAAATCTCAAAGACCGCGAGGAGCATAAACCGAGTCATGCTACGCCACTGCACAAACGTACACTAGGTGTTTAAACCGAACTTAGTGCTTACCTAATCTATGATTAGCCGTTCCTCAAAAACATCTCCCACGCGTTGCTTTAAAGACAAGATGCAAGTTACGCAGCTACGCATTTCCCTAAATTTCAATCTGTGGTAGAGTAAAATTAGTGCTAGACTAAAAGATATGTCATTTTCCGCACTCACGTTAACGCAATGTGCTAAAATAATTTAAATTTAGAGATTTCCCGTTTCCGTTTCAATTGTTCCACATTATCGTTTCAATTGTTCCACATTATGCTTAAGACAAGGATAAATTTGAAAAAAGCAAGGATACTTCAGGAGATTATTTATTGTAGACTGCAGCTTTATAATATTAAAAAAACGTTTAAAAAAATAAGTTTTTGACAATAAATCCTTTATATAGGAGACTTAACTAAAAGAATATTCATTATAATACGCAGCGCAAGACAATCCAAAAATACAACATTTTAGTTATGTTTCGTAAAACATGTTTAATATAATGTGCACTGATCGGGAATATATTTTTTAAAAGTATTGTCAATATATTACGCACCACGACACTCTAGCACAAAAATTAAAATGATACATACAGATAAATGAAATAATCTAAAAATTTAATTACAGTACATGCGATAGATCTGAAATTTTGATACATCATTTTTATCATCGGCACAAAACTGCCTGCAAAATTTCAGCTCGCTAGCTTACGATGAAGTGGGTTAAAAATCGATCCAAAGTTTTTTCGGCATGCAAGCAAGCAATCAAGGGCTCAAACAGACACCACAAGTTAATCTAAAGGATTTTTTTTAAAAGGACGCAATTTTTCTTATTAAAAAGAAAATTTAAGGAAGAAGAAAGAAAATATTAGAAAATGAAAAAAACTTTAACACATTATAAATGGAATGTTAGATCAATGTTATTCTTGCATTACAGCGGCATACACAGTAAATGTTCCGTGGTCACCGAGTGGACGTGGTGAAATCAGAAACCCTGGGGCAGTCCCCCCCTTGTCGTGAGAGACTTCACTCCCTGTCTAACCACCTATTGTGCTGCTGTTTCAATGGGCGATTCACCAGTTCTAACAAGTTCAATCAGACACTGAGCGCTATTTTACAAGCGGCTAAATACCAGGGGAGTTAAACCCGGCACGTATCATCCGCTTCAAGGGAAACAATTTTGAGGGTTAAAAAAAAGTTGCTCTGGGGAGGAAAAAAGAAAGTCAATCTTAGTTGCTACATGTAACTTCTCGGGACTGTATTCACGAAGTTTTCCGTGATCTTTCACATTAATCGTCATTAATATCTTAACCATTTGTAAATATTGTTTAAGATGGAGCTAACAGCATAGTCTGCCATAGTGGCTCTGAGTTAAAAAACAACCAATAAGAAAAAATTTCCTTGAAGCAATAGATGGTACTTCACTTTAGAATTTACTATGTATAGACCACCGAAATGTATCGAATCCGAAAGAAACAAAGCACAACGGGGAAAAGTTTCGAACAGCCCCGCATGAGTAGTGCAGTCATACAGGGCAATACCCTCGGGAGGAGCGCGAAAGAGAGGTGAACCTTATAATACTTATATACGCTGAAAATGTAGATCCCCAAACGTCAGAGTCATGAAAGACCCCCAGCAACAAGCACCACAACTCCCCTTCCCAACATCGGTCATGACAATGTACCAGGGGCATACATACATTCATAAAATAACAATACTATTTTTTAAATAATGTAACAGCAATGATAATGATAATGATAACAATGATAATCCATTATCGGATATACATTCAAACCTCTCATAGCGAGATTTTCGCATAACGAGCTAATTTTTGTGTGTGAAAAAGTTGCTCCCTTAACGAGCGAAGATTCGCATAACGAGTGACGCAGAAAGGGAAAGTCCCTTTTTCCTGGAAATTCATTAGTGAGTCGGCACTTCAGTCTGTTCACGTATTGTTTTCGTGTGTGATCAACCGTTTTCACAAATTTTGTATTCAGACAGTATTCGTATTTTTTTATATGTGCAAAGTGTAATAACCTGTGCTAAAATGTCTTCGAAAAAAAACCACAAGAAGACAATCATAAGAGACAAACAAAAATAAACTGTTGAAATGAAACGTAAACCCATTGAAAAGCGAGAACAAGTTGGCTAATCTAGCGCGTAACTACAATCGGCCAACATCAACGATCTGCACTATCCTCAAGTCAAGAACAATTAAGGAGATGGTTGCTTCAAATGGAGTGTCACGAATGTCTACGAAACAGCTACGACACATTTTAGTAAAATTTTGAAGTGTCGGCAAAAACAAATGTCTTTAATAGTTTGTCAGTTAAAAGGAATAATTATTTATCATAAATTCATATTTTTGTTAACGTTTTTTTGTGTGTTTCAAATCTAAATTTTATTCTAGTTGTTTCCCTCTTTAACAATTCATAAGTAATTTTATTTGAATAAATGTTAATAATTTTTTTTTAAATGAGTATTTTTCTCCAGCATGGAACCGATTATCGTATTTTACATTGATTTGTATGGGAAAATTGTTTCGTATAACAAGTGTTTCGCTTAACGAGTAAGACTCTGGAACGAATTTATCTCGTTATGAGAGGTTTGACTGTATTATGAATTATGGTACATTCTTTTCAATCGAAATTAGATTCAATCCGATATTATTAATTATTAGCTTATTTTTCTCATTTAAAACTTTTAAAGCTTTTGTATGATCGTTCGAAATAGCCTATCCATTTTAAAAGAATATATAACGAATTTCTTGAAACATTAACATGAATGCGAGACAGAAAATTGTTTCACGACATTGACATGGAAATCTTCTAGTTTCATTTCAAGGTTTTATTTTTTGCGATATCGTTAACAAAGTTTAAATGATATTTACTTTTATAGTTCCAGGTTATTTCAAATTGTATAGGAAATAAAACAAACCCGTAAAAACAAAGTTTTTGACTATAAATCCCTTATATATGAGACATAACTAACAGTATTGATTATTTTCAAACATTTACAGACTGAATCTGTCTTAACTCAAGTTTGCTTCATAACCCTAGGGGGGGAGGGGTGGGGGGAGGGGGAGGGTGGGGGGGAGGGGGAGGGTGGGGGGGGAGGGGGAGAGGGGAAAAGTCTGGTCACCGATTCGCTTGACCGAGCTCAGCGTGACACGTAAAATGTAAACAAAAGCACCCCGTCGCTTCGATGGGTCGCCTCAATGCGTCTCCTCAAACTTTCACGTGGGAAAAAAACAATAACAAACCGTGAATTTGAATTACATACCTCATATTAGGATAAACTAAAAATGCATTAATTTAATTGCGGTACGTTCGATCGATCTGAAGTTTTGATACGATGCATTGTTAGGTGAGATGGGTCCGTGTGCCAAATTTCAGCTCGATCGGATCAATGGAAGTGGGTCATTTTCGACTTTTGTTTTTCCGCCCGCCCATGAGATGATGAGATGATGAGACGGCCGCGAAGTTAATATAAGGGATTTAAAAATTAATGTTATCCATCGTAAACAAATTGTGATTCATGACTTTATAAATACTGCATTCAAGTTGCTATCAGAAATGTGTGTCGTTTATGTGTTTTTATATTTGTGGTTGTTAGTTGTAGGAGTCAGCCATCTGAAGGAAAATATACTTGAATCTAAACGACTCTAAAGAACTAATTAATCAAGGAAGGGCTGTTTCAAGGGTATGGGGAGAGGTAAATGGGACTCTGGTCGAGGGCCCTAACAGTAGAGGGCCCCATTAGAAGAGGGCCCCATCAGAGGAGGGCCCCATCATAACAGAGCCCCATCAGAAGAGGGCCCCATCAGAAGAGGTCCCAATCAGAAGAGGGCCCCATCAGAAGAGGGCCCCATCAGAAGAGGGCCCCATCAGAAGAGGGCCCCATCAGAAGAGAGCCCCATCAGTAGAGGGCCCCATCACGCTTCATTTTTAAATCCCTTATATTAACTTCGGGGCCGTCTCTGTCTGTCGTCATCTCATCATCTCTCTCATCATCTCATGGGCTGGGCGGGCGGAAAAAGAAAAGTCAAAAATGACCCACTTCCAGTGATCCGATCGAGCTGAAATTTGGCACACGGACCCGACTCACCTAACAATGCATCGTATAAAAATTTCAAATCGATCGATCGTACCGTAATTAAATTAATGCATTTTTAGTTTATCCTTATATGAGGTATGTAATTCAAATTCACTGTTTGTTATTGTTTTTTTCTTCCACTTCCACGTGAGTTTGAGTTGACGCCGACCGTCGTGTTGACGCCGACCGTCGTGCCGACACCCCCTCACATCCCACCCCCATTTATTAAAGACAAGGGACATCACTCGGTGTCAGTCTGTAAATGTTTGAAAATAATCAATACTGTTAGTTATGTCTCATATATAAGGGATTTATAGTCAAAAACTTTGTTTTTACGGGTTTGTTTTATTAAATCCCTTATATTAACTTCGCGCCGTCTCTGTCGTCATCTCTCATCTCTCTCTCATCTCTGGGCTGGGCGGGCGGAAAAAGAAAAGTCGAAAATGACCCACTTCCCGTGATCCGATCGAGCTGAAATTTGGCACACGGACCCGTCTCACCTAACAATGCATCGTATCAAAATTTCAGATCGATCGAACGTACCGTAATTAAATTAATGCATTTTTAGTTTATCCTTATATGAGGTATGTAATTCAAATTCACTGTTTGTTATTGTTTTTTTTCTTCCAGTTCCACGTGAGTTTGAGTTGACGCCGACCGTCGTGCCGACCCGTCACACCCCCCTCACGTCCCACCCCCATTTATTAAAGACAAGGGACATCACTCGGTGTCAGTCTGTCAATGTTTGTAGCGTTTGAAAATAATCAATACTGTTAGTTATGTCTCATATATAAGGGATTTATAGTCAAAAACTTTGTTTTTACGGGTTTGTTTTATTAAATCCCTCATATTAACTTCACCGCCGTCTCTCTCTGTCTCTCTGTCTGTCGTCATCTCATGGGCGGGCGGGCGGAAAAACAAAAGTCAAAAAATGACCCACTTCCCGTGATTTCGATCGAGCTGAAATTTGGCACACGGACCCGTCTGACCTAACAATGCATCGTATCAAAATTTCAGATCGATCAAACGTACCGTAATTAAATTAATGCATTTTTAGTTTATCCTTATATGAGGTATGTAATTCAAATTCACTGTTTGTTATTGTTTTTATTCCACGTGAAAGTTTGAGTAGACGCGTTGAGGCGACCCATCGAAGCAACGGGGTGCTTTTGTTTACATTTTACGTGTCACGTTGAGCTCGGTCAAGCGAATCGGTGACCAGACTTTTCCCCTCTCACCCTCAGGGTTATGAAGCAAACTTGAGTTAAAACAGATTCAGTCTGTAAATGTTTGAAAATAATCAATACTGTTAGTTATGTCTCATATATAAGGGATTTGTAGTCAAAAACTTTGTTTTTACGGGTTTGTTTTATTTATGCCGATGTTGTACGCCTTGAAGGCATTGTTGCACACGCGAACTCTGTGGTTTTGGGGCTCTAATGTTTTCTGTTGACTGGCCTACTCAAGGCCACACTTATACTTTACAGAATTGCCAATGCACTTAAAGTCACACGTCTAATATTTACTGAAGAAAAATAAAATCAAAACGATCATCGCAAATTAATGTCAAGAGGCCTTACGGTTAAAACGGACAACACATCTTTTTTAAGTTAAAATGTACGACGCATCCTAAACAGTTAATGCGTATTTCATAATCTTCAATTTTATTAATTTGATTTATCACTACTGACAAGTTATCTGTTATCCCCACACCCCCCCATCCCTGTTATCCTCTTACCCTAACATTTCGTAAACACTCGTGCATAGTTATGATGTCATGTTTTAGTTAAAGTTTTTTTTTCTTTCTTTTTTTTTCTGAAATGGGACAGGTAGGGATATTTTACGTTTAATGCGGGGAAACCACGCGTAAAGTCAGCTTTAAGTGCCGAGACCTTTACAAAATGTTTTTTCCTCTGCTTCAAATAGCATCGGCTTTTATTTCATTCGTTTTATAAAGGAACTTTACTGTACGAGTCCATGAGGCGAGTGTAAATCTTGTGAGAGGGTCTCTTACGCCCTGAAAGGGATGCCCTGTGGCCTGTACGCTTAGCCGCCTCCATTTATATGTACAAGTCAGAGACGGAGCGGTCGCTTAAGAGTCTTCAACAACTTGGTTTTCTTGCCAAAACAAACACATTCAAAAGGGTTGCATGCATTGCATGGCTAGGTCAAAGAAATGTATGATGTCGGTACTCGAGGGGAGATTTAAGTGACTGCTGAAACCCCTGGTGGTCAACGTATACGAGAAGCTAAGCCCAGGGCACGTCAATAACTGAGCTTGTTACCTCTAAGTACTTGATATTTGATATTAAGAAATAGGAATCTATGTAACTGACTAATTCATTATTTCTTATTTTGTAATTTATTTTTTCATCGGTAGATAAATGTTATTAGAATATGCTTGAGAAGATTCTTCAATTTAGCAAAAAAGTAAAAAATTCACAATCAAGATAACATCACAAATGTTCCATCGAAATCACGTCAGAAATGTCCCATTAAGATGGCATCACAAATGTTCCATCGAAATCACGTCAGAAATGTCCCATTAAGATGGCATCACAAATGTTCCATCAAAATCACGTCAGAAATGTCCCATTAAGATGGCATCACAAATGTTCCATCGAAATCACGTCAGAAATGTCAGATTAAGATGGCATCACAAATGTTCCATCAAAATCACGTCAGAAATGTCCCATTAAGATGGCATCACAAATGTTCCATCAAAATGACGTCAGAAATGTCCCATTAAGATGGCATCACAAATGTTCCATCAAAATGACGTCAGAAATGTCCCATTAAGATGTCATCACAAATGTTCCATCAAAATCACGTCAGAAATGCCCCAATAAAGTCACAAGTCAAACCGTAATGTAAAGATACTCATTAAAAATCGTCAAAATGGGAATAAATCGTCCGTTATAATTTATCCAATTCTGCATGTGTCAAATTGTTATTAATGACACAAAGAAAATTAGGGATTTTTTTTTAAAAAGAAAATCAAAACGTTTATTCTGGCAAAACATTTCTTCAGTACAGCGCAAACCTATTGAAGGTAATCGTTAGCTTTTTAATTAAGTGGAATTTATTTGTTATTTGGAGCAGTGAAAGGGGCATGATTTGCAGTGGACTGAGGTAATATTTAAAGGGATATTGTTTACAGTGGACCGAGGTAGCTGTTAAACGGACCTGGTATTTTCAGTAGACTGAGCTAGCAATTAAAGGAAATTGACTTCCCATGCAATACATTTCTACAGTCATGAAGCTAAAACAGAACAATTCAACGCTAATCAACATGTATTTTTGAAACCTTTGGAACATTTTAATTATGTATTAGATTCAGTAATGTTAATTTTTTAAAATCTCTCAGCTAATTAGTGGGGTAGTGTAAAATTAAAAGAAAATCATTTGAACAATATAAAATATCTAAACATGTAAAAAGATGTCATTTTACACATTCTGAGCGTAGTGATGGCGTTCAATGAACGGCAGCAGAGGTCAACTCATAGGAACAAGACGTTTGACGACAATCAGGGGTCCTTTGTTGCTCGCCGACTCTTGACATTCATTCAGTCAATAACTGGACCACTGGCCAAACAGGGTGACCACAGGCCGGGTCTTCATTTCCATGACCCCGAAATAAAACGTCGGAATATCAGGTTAGGATTTTCCTCTGGAACCAATCTGGTGGCACATTGATGTATAGATTATTCTGGGATGCGTTGTGTATATATTTTTTTATACAAGCTCTAACACACACACACACACACACACACACACACACACACACACAACACACATCAAAACTTCGTCAAGAAAAAACAGTTGAAAAAGTCAATTTTTTTATTTTAGAGGTGCTTGTGTAGTTCAATGACTTATTAGGAAAGCTATAAAATATGAGTACAAAAGAACGTACATTTCTAAAAGAATTTTAACATTCATAGGAAACAACCATATAGTTAAATAAATTACCAAAGTCCAATTATTTGTTTTTAAGGATGTAAAACGAAGTGGGTGGGCCTAAACGTCTTAGGAGCCGTATGAAACTCGTAGAGACCAAAGGGGCCGTCCATAAAATACGTCACGCTATTTTTGACAATTTGTAACTCCCCCCTCCCACCTGTCACAAACTGTCACAAATCTCGGAAACACCCTAAAGTACGTCACACTTTCGAACAAAAAATGTGTTTTTATTAACAGAATAATTAAAATTTAATATAAAACACAGTGACGTCACACATGGCTGGACCCCCCTCCCCCCCTGTAACAGTCACACTTTCTTACACCCCTTCCCCCCTCTGGAGCGTGACGTACTTTATAGACGGCCCCCAAAGCGCCAAAAATTTATATTCTGTCAATGACGTCTGATTAACCTGAGTAACTGTGATAAGTTTTCAAATGAATTCTTCCATGATGACTTTGACTTATGCCGATTATCCTCCCTTTCTACTATAAATACCAGAACTTAGAATGGACAATTATAATAGTTAATTAAGAAAAAAAATGTTTGTCTTGAGACCCAAGCATAACACAAATCAGGGTCATCAAAGTATTGTTGCATTTTTACTTATTTCAATGACTATAGGTTTTGATGATTAGCAACAACATCAGTTAAAGCTATTGTCACCGATGATGTCATAACCTAAATCTTGTTATGGGGGCAGATTTGTGTTGGCCCGCGCCAAAAAAAAAGAACAACAAAAAAAAATGATTTTTTTTCTCCATTCTATGATTGAAATCAAAGAGAAAAGGGAGAAACCCGAATATCAGTGCCAGGCAAATAATCTAGACAATTACGAACAAACTTGAAATCAAACATTCGGGCGTGATGTATATCAGCCGAGATCACGAAAAGGGGAGGCTACCACCTTTTCTTTTACAGGAAAAAATAAGGGGGGTTTGGGGTCGCAAGAGAAACTCTACGAGCAACGTGTTAATATGAATGGTGGTTAGAGGGCTTAGGCTCAAGGGCAGAGATACAAAATCGTTAGTTTAGCAATAAGCTTTATGCTCAAGCTATAATGGGCTGCTTAGTTCTTATAGCATGCAATCTTCTACTTCCTAACCAACCATAACATTCTGCCTTATACTTAAAACATGTGGTATATATTCTACGGTAGTTATTTTAGTCGCAACCAATCAGGTACTTTTAATCCAACACATTTTATTTGGAGCCCCTATATTTCCAAACCGTAAAATATTTAAGTGTGTTACAATGTTCCTTAAAAAAAGCATACAGTTTTGGCCTGTTGCCTAACAAGCGTTCTTGCATATTTTGGCCATTTGCCTTGCTGAAAAAGAAGGTGTGAACAGACCCACAGGTAGACGTGACAATATCTCCGAGGACTAATAATCTATCGGTGCCAAGTGAACAATCTAAGGGTGGTAGTGGGACAAATGGGACATTAACGACCATTCAAGTCCCCATTGGGTGCACGGTGGTCAAGCAGAATACGTACTCTGTTTGAGTCTCTGTGAGAGCTGGGATTTGCTCCTGGAGATTAAGGGTGTCCTTGAGTTCACCCAGCTCTGATGGGTGCCTGACATTAATTATATTATAAGGAAAATAAAGGCGGCTGGGCATTGCGCCACACAACTCCCTCCGTATGCCGTGACCTGTGAACGCTGCTTCACTTGCCCAATAGGTCAGCATGGTATGTACTTTAATAAGTCTTCTACATTGATGTAATGTAGAAAAAAAGTAAAGAACAGAAAAAGAAAGTGGTTTTGGTGGAATCAGGTCAGAGGTTGTGTGTGTTCAATAACACATTGTTTGACAAAGTTAAATAATTGATTAACTCCGGTTTATGATTGATAAACCTAGGTGAAGTTTTGATTAATTGGGGTTAAAGATTGATTAAATCAAATTGGAGATTGATTGACTCCGTTAAAAAAAAATAATTAACATATTCCTTGAAATGACATGACTTAATTTGAGTAAACTTAAGTAAGAGATTAATGAATCCAATTAAAAAATGTATTAACCTTGGTCAATGTTAATTAAATCGTTAAATATTTCCTTAATTTAATGAAAGAAGACTGACACATATTGTTGGTTAAATACTTGTAAAATTAACTCTGAAGAATGAAAGTCACGTGTAGGCAGTTTCGTAGTGACATAATCTTGCAAGATATGTTTTCTTTTTTGTCTCCCTTCTTTTTATTGCAGGACACCATATTTGACAGAGTTTTGTCCGTGGAAGGGGGCGAAAAAAAATGTTTTTGATTAAACTTAGAGACACAAACATGGTCAACACTGTGTATAAATAAAACTGAATTTATATGTTAAGCTTGTCATAAAATCCTATATAATAAATATCTAAGTTCTGTCCCGTCATCTATAGCGATTGGTCTCTCAAACACACATGACTCCTACAGCCAATCATATCAAGTTTACGCGGACGTTCAAAACGAGTTATTTTTGATGCAGTATTTCTTCCAAGGCTTTATTTTGAGTTATGCGCGTTGGGATTTATAGTCAAAAGCTCTGTTTTTACGAGTTATTTATTTTAACTATAATGAATAGTATTTTTGACTTGATGCACATGTATGCCGGTCGAGACGGCTGTTGAAGGGGAGTTACAACATGCCACCGAACGTCCTTGGGACGGGCTTGTTTGCTCGTATAATATAATAGCCCTAATCACTGGATGGATGGATGGATCCGTAACGCTAATTGTTTGAGCTTATATTTTAATACAAGGTGTGCATCGGGAGGTGTGCAAAATAATTATAAATTGAAAATTATTTTTGAAAAAGTACAACAGTCCATAGCAGTTAAAAAAGCATAAAAAATATTATGTTACGTCAATGTTGTTAAGTATTTTGGCTCTATTGTCTAGGATTATTAAATAAATTACATTTGGCTCTAGCCCCCAGTACTACAATACACGTAAGTACAAGTTAGAACTACACTACTACATATAAATACTACTACTATGAGACTATATCTAAACACATACAAATAATGACGAACAACACCTCATCATACAAAAGAGATCATATTTAATACATTAAATAACTATATATATATATATATATAATATATATATATAAATACGAAATAGAATATATTTAGCAACATATATGGTTGGACAATACAATACATAAGACAAAAGACTGAATCTAACAATGATTCGCGTTTGACCCAACTCCCCTCTGGTCAAACGGGTGTGGCCAATGGATGAGTGACTGTTACGTCTGCGTCACTGCCTCTGTCTGCTCCGCAGTCAGGCGTAGCGTCTCCCAATTAGGTTGGGCAATTCTTTCCCGGAGGTCAGTCCGGGGTCAAGACTCAGCTATGCGTAATACAGGTGTTAATAAACGGTTTGTGTTTCCTCGCTTCAGTTAGAATCCAAACAATGTCATTGGGACAAGCACCTACTCAACACCAAACAATGTCATTGGGACAAGCACCTAGCCAACACCAAACAATGTCATTGGGACAAGCACCTAGCCAACACCAAACAATGTCATTGGGACAAGCACCTAGCCAACACCAAACAATGTCATTGGGACAAGCACCTAGCCAACACCAAACAATGTCATTGGGACAAGCACCTAGCCAACACCAAACAATGTCATTGGGACAAGCACCTAGCCAACACCAAACAATGTCATTGGGACAAGCACCTAGCCAACACCAAACAATGTCATTGGGACAAGCACCTAGCCAACACCAAACAATGTCATTGGGACAAGCACCTAGCCAACACCAAACAATGTCATTGGGACAAGCACCTAGCCAACACCAAACAATGTCATTGGGACAAGCACCTAGCCAACACCAAACAATGTCATTGGGACAAGCACCTAGCCAACACCAAACAATGTCATTGGGACAAGCACCTAGCCAACACCAAACAATGTCATTGGGACAAGCACCTAGCCAACACCAAACAATGTCATTGGGACAAGCACCTAGCCAACACCAAACAATGTCATTGGGACAAGCACCTAGCCAACACCAAACAATGTCATTGGGACAAGCACCTAGCCAACACCAAACAATGTCATTGGGACAAGCACCTAGCCAACACCAAACAATGTCATTGGGACAAGCACCTAGCCAACACCAAACAATGTCATTGGGACAAGCACCTAGCCAACACCAAACAATGTCATTGGGACAAGCACCTAGCCAACACCAAAAAATGTCATTGGGACAAGCACCTAGCCAACACCAAACAATGTCATTGGGACAAGCACCTAGCCAACACCAAACATAAAACTATCGCCATCACCCTCCCCCCTGCTGTTCATTGGACCCGCGTCTGTCAAACAAATCCAAGGTTTCTGCTGGACCAGATATGTCTGGGGGGGGGGTAACAAAGGTTTCTAGTGTGATATGCTTTCTGGTGGGCCCTAATGTTCCTGGTGGGTCCAAAAGTTTCTGGCGAGATCAAAACTTTACCCGGAAGGACCAAAGGTTTCTGGCGTGATTGTGTTTTCTGATGGGACAGAAATAAGATTAGACAGGAATTGAAGCAGTAATCTGAGTTGTTGTTCACAAAGCTTTGAATGATTAAAATCCGCATGACGCCAACTGTGATATAGCTTCTAAATTGTCATTTTAAATTTTTTTAATTTAAAGTGCAAGTCTATGATGACAAACATAGAGCTTGATTGTTGTCAACGATAACAACTGTTTAGTGGATAATCCCCAAATGTCTTCTGGTGACGTAACTTTGTAAGCTTCACTTCATTCTACAATACTTATCAACCCTCAACACTCCCCACCCCGATCTAATGACTTAAATATATACCTGGATTAGTTTTATCAATGTGGACACTTTGAACACCTATTACGGTAAGATCTAATTATTGAAACGTAAATTTATTTTCAAACTTGAACTCAGAAGCATCAGTGAAAAGGCGAATAATTCATTTTACATCTTATTAAAAAAGATTTCTCTTTTTGCTTCCCTTTAATATATTTATAAAATTAAATATATAGATGAAAAAGAGGTCTTTAAATAGCATTGCTAGTGACTAGAGTCACAAAGCAGTTTGACGAGAAACGCCGCTCAGTGCATGTATATATAAAAACTGCATTGGCCGAAACTCTCCCTTCCTATATCATTGAATCAAATTCTTTTCAAATGTACTTATAATTTGAATTTTACTAAAGCATTTGCTATTCACACACACACAGTTAATTTAAAGTAGCTACGTAATTAAAGTCGATAGTTTAACTCTGATATTAACGATTCCTGTTTTTAAAATTGATACTTTGGATAGACCGGAGGTAACTATGACGTCACACTCTTTGATTTGAACAATTTACATGTGAACCCCCACCCACACACACTTCTCGACTTTGATACAGCTCAGCGATTATAGTAAGTAAGGGTGTAACGGATTTCGGCTTCGGAAAATCCGGAATCCAGCCATTTTTACAAATCCAGTTCCGGCAGGATTTCTTTTCATAAATCCGGCGAATCAAGCTGGCCCTTAGGGCCCTAATGTACATGGCAAATCCAGAATCTGGCCATTTTTACAAATCCGGTTCCGACTCCGGTCGGATTTCACTTCATAAATCCAGTCCAAACCGGCTACACCTGATTTCCAAAATTTGAATCTGGTACATCTTATGGCGGATTAAGGGGGGTGCTGATTGGGCTAAAGCCAGGGGCCCTCAATGATTTAAGGACCCAAATTTATTATATTTTATAATAAAGGTGGCTGGACGGGCCCCAGGTAGGATTGCAGTCAGGAGCCCCGTGCAATCCTAATCTGCCCCTGGGTACATCCCTAGTAGTAGTAGTTAGCAACGTTTTAATCATCCTAAATCTACTTAGTTGTCTCCCATGCATCTTTAAAGCATCTGAGTTTGTTTGTATTCTAATTCATCGAGAAAGCATGGAATTCCCCCCTCTCTTTCTCTCTCTCTCTCTCGCTCTCTCGCTCTCTCTGTCTCTCTCTCTCTCTCTCTCTCTCTCTCTCTCTCTCTCTCTCTCTCTCTCTCTCTCTCTCTCTCTCTCTCTCTCTATGTTTCGTTTATCATGCATATTTTTTTTCATTTATGCGGTTCAAAATTAAGGTATGATATTATTGGTTTTGTTTTAAGGAGACTATTTTTACTTATGAATCTTTTGTTTACAAATTTGTAAAAGAGTCGGGGTGGTTATATGGGATATAACTTCAACAATCTTTAAAAGATATATCTTAAATTACGAAGTTTTAATTTTTCACGAGATCTCCATCATGCGAAGATTTTAATTCAGTATTTCATAGGCAATTCAACTGATTAATTACCACACCCCACTATAAAAAAAATTGTTTATAATAATAGTAATAATTTTAAATAGGGAAAACCGAATTGATAAGAAGAGGACTCAATAATTTTATTATAGTAGGATCGTATGTAATACATACGTTAAAATAATAACTTACTATTATAGGGACTTCTTTAATTTATGTTTTAAATAGAGAATTGTGAGCGTGTGCGTGTATAAAATTAGTTTAAGTTCAATAATTGTGATTAATGAATTTTAAAAATTGGTCACTCTGATTCTATGTAAACAGATTTTTGCCTGCCATTCTTGTCGCAACTCAAAATAATAATAATTGTGTATGTCATGTTTATATATCTATATGTACCTCTTTATATTAATGATGTGTGGATATTTAAAATTTTTGAACTTCAGTTATCAAGTCATAATGTTAATTGTAGTCGCCTGATGCCAAACATATTTTAATATTTTAAAAACAAAGATAATAAGTAATTACGATAATGTAAAAATATTAACGTTAAAAATAAATACAGTGTAACGAAAATAAACTCAACAAAAACAAAAAAGTAAAAATATTGGTTAACAATTTTTAAAGGAGACTTTTTTTAATAAAAAGCAAGTTTATCCAAAGTAAAAAGTATAAAATATTCTGACAACGCCAAAAAATTCCATGGCGAAGTGTAAAAGCATACTAAATGTAACGAAGGAATTGAATTTAATGTAGGTGATAATTAAAAGTGTTGTTTTTTTTTGTTTTTTTGTTTTTTTGTATTGTTTTTTTTTAAATTTTTGAAAATACTTTCCACACAGACTTTCTTTCTACTTTTTGTCTTTGATAGAAAGTCTTTTTTTTAAACAATTTTAAAAAATAGTTGTCAATCATCAAATTTTATCCAGTACATTCGGCATGACATTAGTTATAATAAAACACGATTCGTATCAACCGCGCAGTTTAAAAAAAGTAATAAACACATCAAGTCGTAAATATAACTGGGCTAACAAAAATGTACACAAACATGGGGCTGTAAGTAATGTGTTATATCATGATTGTTAAATTTGATGCTTTACATCTTAAACCACAAGATCACAGTAACCTAATAGAAAGTGTTGAAGTTTTGTTTAAAATGACATTACATTTTTTTAAATTAAAATTTGGAATTAAGTCTTTACTATTACATTTGTGACATATACACACACGCACACGAGCGCGCACACATCGACATACATTAATGTTTGTATAAATAGATAACCAAATTAGTCAAATCTCATAAATGTTTTAAAGAGTTTTCCAAATAGTGTCATGACTTTTTATTTCTGTAAGAATAAATATCCATTATGTGATATAAATATCTAAGTGTCATTTTTTAAAAACTTACATTAAAGGGAAAGCGATGATAATGATTTTATTTAAATATTGCTCTTCAATTTATAATTAACATTTTTATAAAAAAAATCTCCCTCCCTTAAACTTAATGCTCTATGCAAATCGTGACAATATAAAGAAAAAAAGTAATAATAATAATATCTTTTTCAATACAACGTGTCTAAATTGGGTTAAAAGCAGGGGGAAAAAATTCTTTAACAGACTTGCCGTTTGGGAAAGGATAGTACCAGGATGTTATCGACAATGCTTGCAGCGAGTGTATCTTACAAAACAAGATGGCAGGGTGCGCTTCTTTTGTTGCTCTTTTACTCAATGATTGACATACTGCTCTGTACCTTCCGAGTCTCTGCATGGCTATTCATGAATGTTATGTGATTATCGCATGACCACAAAAAAATTTACCACTTTTTTCATGTATTGACACTGTAGGTGTGAAAGAGTGATTACTATTTCAAGCGTCTTGAACAACAAAGTAATTTGTATTTTTGAATATGTATGGTGAGATGATAAAGTGGATTAAAACTTATTACTGAAAAAACAAACGGCCCTAGCAAATGTGTTTCTCATTGCTTTTAAAATTTTAATTTTATTTTTAGGATTGAGTAACTATGCATTATATAATGTTGTAACCAAAACAGAATGCTACAATAAATTCGTTTCATATATATTTGAAGAGGATTACTAAATGTTATTTAATATCAGATTTTTTAAGCTTAAAATTACTCTTTTACAACTTTAGATAACAGCTGTGCAATCTGCTCCATCTGCTGAGCAGTGCCTCTATTTGAACGTAGAACTCAGTCACAGCCATAACACCCTCTCCCTGCTATGTCCAGCGCGGGGCACGAAGTAATCAGGTGCACCACTGTCTCAGAGGCGAGGCTGCAATGCCGGCAGATTGAGCCCCCGTTGTGGTCTAGCCTATAGAAGTACGAGATGGTGGGGCAGTGGTCCATTCTCATTTGAGTCATCAAACTATGGTGCTTTATAATAATAAAACGTCTCTTTTAAACGTAAAAAAAACGTTTCAGGTCAATTGGATAAAGGCAACTGTGTCGAAGTTGATATGCAAGATAGAGATCACTCCAAGGTAATTGAACAAGTGATCTTCATATCAAGTCAGCTTTTATTACCTTCTGAGGAGAGTACGTGAACACAAATTTGAACTCCATTGAGTGTTCCGAAATAAGGAAGTAATAGACAGGTCACTCCGGGGAACACAAAAAATACTGCATTCCTTCTGATCTTAAAATGTTTTTTTTTAAAATTCTAAATTAGTTTGGATAACTGTAAAAGCTTTCAAGCCAGTCTATCTTCAGGGGAGTGGATCAAACAGGAGATGCAAACATCAAACCATGCTAATAAATAACGCAGAGAACAACTTTAGACCATATCTATGACTCTCACGAAACGGTCTTATTCTCTAAGCGCCAAGAGCTTGTCGTGTAAATGTCTTGAATCATTTTCCAGAAGGGCCAAAACGATTCGTCGCTGACGAGGTTTGCATAAATTGGACACCGTGGACCTTGACCTCTCGTGCAGTTGAAGGCCAGCTCCTCATTTTTTGTGATGTTTTTATCCAGGGCAAAATTGTAGTACGTCACCTGCCCCACTATGATGGGCAGCATGCCGAAGAGGTACACGTCATCAATCCAGAAGAACGGCGAGGTATTGGCCGCCTCGAACATGGGCTTCATGAGGTCAGAGGTCAGGATGACCGAGAAACCGCTGCAGTAGTCGTACGGATACGTCTGTCGTCTGGCGAAGATGTGTGGATCAACTTTCCACTTGCCGTCCCTGAGGATCTGACTCCTATCACGGTGCCAGAGATTGCAGAATATCGACTTGACTTTTCCGCTCATGTAATTCAGAAACGAGTAGAGCAGCTTGTACATGTTGATCATGACGTCATCGTCTATTTTGAGCACGAACTTTGAATTGGCGCAATACTCGCTGACCCAACGGAACCCCATGACGCCCTTGATGGTCAGATTGTGATAGTCGTCAATAAAGTCGCCCATCACAGTGTCTTTGTTGGCTACGTGCTCCAACCGAAGCTGTTTTTCTAGGGTCCCGTTAATCGTTGTGCCCAACATGAATGCCACGCGCACGTGAAAAGGAAGGAACGACTGCTCGTGACCGAACGTGTCCCTGATCCTCTGCCGTCTTTCCAGATTGCCCGGGGCCGTGTGCACTATAATGACGATGTCGAGTAGGGCGACGCCGCTACAAAGGCGGGTGTTCAACAAGAGGTACTTTCCGATTCTCTTCGCTGGGAACAGAGCGTCGCTAGTAACACGACTCGCGTTCATTTCCTGCTCCATAATCTCCAGCTTTGTTTTCACATCCTGGTTAACTGCTTTTTTTGGATTATCCTGGCCAATGGATATTTTCGGAATGTTTTGCATGGCATCTGTTATTTTTCTATTACTTCTGGTGGGTCCAATATTTGTTTTCGAAATGTTATTGAAAAGCTTTTCATCGATTCGTATTTCTTTGTGTTTGATGGCCAATTCATCAATTGATTTTGGAATGTCATTAATGCCCTGGTTATCGATTAATTTTCGAATGTTATTTACAGATGGACTAGCGGTTGCGATTCGAATATCTTTGATGGCCCGATGACCTGACGCCTTGAAATGACCAGGTACTGGATTTGGTTTAACAAATTCCTTTATTATATTGGTTTGGTCTTCGGGGCACTTTTCGGAAGATCTCCATGTTATGTATGTCTGAACGGAGATGAGCAACAAACACAATATATGGATGAGGAGAAAGACTCCTAACTGAAGACACTTCTTAATTATCCTGGACAGTCTCATCTTTGTAAAAAAAACTGGGGGAAATAAGAAGAATATAGGTTAAATAAAATATTAATCGTTTTGAAAAAATGAAAACGGAAAGAAAAAAAAAGAAGAAAAAAGACATGTATTAAGATATAAATGTGTAACTACTTTTTGCTATATCTATTTAAAGCAACTCAAAAATAAAATTTAAAACAAAATCGAAAAATTAAATGTAGACAGTTAACTTCAATTTGAATATGTTAATTTTTGTATACTGTTATTTTAGATGATGTCTTTATCGATATCATTTGCAGCGTAGTTGGACGTTATGAAGGGAGTGAACATTGAAATGCGAGATATTAGTCACCAAGGATAAATAAATGAAACCTATTTCCCTCTAGTCAAACATTGTTTCATTCCTCTTCTGAACTCTTCATGCTAGATAATTGTGCTAACTTTCATACGTTTCATTGGACTGGAAGATTTATATCTATCTTGAGAAGAAAGATTTCACGATTAATACCAAATTAGGATATTTTAAAAACTTTCTTTTTTAAATTAAACATTTTTAATACGTCACAAGTCTAATTATTATCCTATAGATCATTTTTATGTCGTTCACGAACATCTTTTAAATCGGGAGTTCTGTTAACTTTACATCAAAGCAGTTTTCCTAATGTATAAACGTTTCTCTATAATGTCTTACTGTTATTTCCCAATATCCTCTTTCCAATAGACAGTTGTGTGGTAGTTGAATATTTCACAACTCACGCTCCTTAGTGTTTGATAGGCCGTCCCTGAAAGAAAAAGGTGTAACAGGGCAGTTTAACTCCCCGGCTCAGTTTAGCTCCCCTGTTCATTTTAAACAGGGATGAGGTGAAGATCACCGTCAGTCTTGACTCTAGACTACCCCCTTCTTTAAAGTTATTAGTTTAAACGGGGATGGGGTGAAGATCTTCGTCAGTCTTGACTCTAGACTACCCCCTTCTTTAAAGTTATTAGTTTAAACGGGGATGGGGTGAAGATCTTCGTCAGTCTTGACTCTAGACTACCCCCTTCTTTAAAGTCAATAGTTTAAACTAATAAATACATAAAATAATAAATATTTATTCATATTTTTGATGCGCATTGTAAGAGAAGTTAGACTGGAAAGTTTGGAATTTGAAGTATCAATTCTAAGCAAAGAATGATTCAGCCACAAAGCTCAACTATATATAGCCTTCACGTTAAAATAAATGACAAAACTTAAACATTAAAATTAAATTAAAACAAAGTTCAATTAGTTTATTCTTCATTGTATATGAAAACAAAATCCTGCTGCTACAACTTCTAAATAGCAGCA
Organism: Ampullaceana balthica; assembly: GCA_944989445.1. Taxonomy (NCBI): domain Eukaryota; kingdom Metazoa; phylum Mollusca; class Gastropoda; family Lymnaeidae; genus Ampullaceana; species Ampullaceana balthica. Next base: position 65,011 of record CALYLW010001897.1, read on the forward strand.
AATCGCTGTCTTATAAATAATTCAACTCTGAAAAAATTGTGTACCTTCACGACCGTCTCTTGGTCGGTCGGTCGGGCGGAAAAACAAAATTACAAAATGGCCCACTCCACGTAATGATATCGAGCTGAAATTTTGCACATAGACTTATGTCACCTAACAATGCATTGTTTCAAAACTGCAGATCGATCGAATGTACCGTAATTAAATTAATGCATTTTAGGTTTATCTCTATGTAACTATATGTAGCCGTCTGCTATTGTTTACATCCACGTGTCACTTGAGTTCACGCCAGCCATCGATGACCACATCCCGTGTTTTACAGCAAGAGGAGGTCACTCAGTTTCAGTCTGTAAATGTTTGTCGCGTTTCAACATAATCAATACTTTTAGTTATGTCTCATATATAGGGGATTTATAGTCAAAAACTTTGTTTTTACGTATTGTTTAACTAGTTCAGGTAGTCCTGCAGTTGTTTTATGTCTTAGGCTGTTCATGGTGCGGTCGTCCTCCCATGCTGTGAGGATGTAACTGGTGGCTCAGAAGTGGAGGTTTCCATCATCTTTTTTTTATATGCCCGTTAGGGTGTTACAAGAAATCGTTTGCTCCCATAATAAAATAATTAAAAGATTGCCTTGGTTATTCACTGGATTATTCACTGGGTTATTCACTGGGTTATTCAATAAGGTTATTCACTGGGTTATTCACTGGGTTATTCACTGGGTTATTCACTGGGTTATTCACTGGGTTATTCACTAAGGTTATTCACTGGGTTATTCACTGGGTTATTCACTGGGTTATTCACTGGGTTATTCACTAAGGTTATTCACTGCGTTATTCCTCTGGAGGTTAAGACGACGTAAAATCTTTTTTTTATCACGGAAATTGTAGGGCTACAGAATTGCTAAGTGTTGATCATTTGTTGTAGTTTTTAAGTCTTTTTGATATTTTAACTTTACTAATAACTTAGTTAATGACTCTACACCTAATTAAGGAACATTTTACCATGATTCCATCTTTGAGCCCATGAGGTGAATATGGTCAGAGGCGTCAATAGGATTGGTGTCACCCGGGGCGGTAGCTCATGGTGTCACCCCCTCACGACTTAACCCATATAACTCTTCCGAGTCTTCCAGTGCCTAATAACGGGAACATACAGTATTTTACATTTTGGCGTCACCCTGTACGGTCCACACCCCTCGCATACCCCTAGTGACGCCAGAGCCGTCTTTACAGCAGTTTGGGCCCCCGGGCAAAGAAATAGTGTTGGGCCCCTCCCCCGCAGGAATAAAAAATAAATATACATAATATATATAAATAAACATATTCCCATGGGGCCCCTATGCTCGTGGGCCCCCGGGAAAATGCCCAATGGGCCTATGCGTTAAGACGGCCCTGAGTGACGCCACTGTAAACGCGACACTTTTTGTAATTTTCTTCTTTAAATTTTAGTTTTAGTGTAACTTACTAATTAATTTTGTGATGGTCACCCGTAAAATAACACACTACAAAAGAGCGCAGATGAAGATTGGAGGTGATTGTTCTTATAGATGATAATGTTTGAAGATGGACTACCAATGCGATATTGCGCTCCTTTGTTTGCGCCCATTTGTCGTCGTTCTTTCACCATTCGCTCTTTAATGACATGTGACAACAATTTAAAGGTATTTGAAAAAGGAAAATGTTCCCAATATATGTCAGACAAGCCTTGAACTAAAGATAATAGTTTTTTTAAAAAAAATAATTGAATTATATTTTTTTTAAAAAAAAGTTTAAGTCCTGTCTGTAATACTTCAAGAACATTAAAAAAAAATTCTTTCTGACTTTTGAACGTGTCCAAAATTTAAGTGTAATTTGGCTTACATTAGTAACTTTCAAAATTAAAGTCAATCATTGTTGAAGAATTATTTTAGCCGTAAAAGGTATAACGTGGCACTTTGACTCAAAACTAATTCATGTAAATTCTCACTATCTTGCTCGCTTTTAATAAAATGAAATAAATGATTCACTTGCTTACCTTTACTGCTGCATAAATGTGGAATAATGAATTGTGAACAAAATACTTGAATATAACAGATTATATCTTCAATAATATGATATATAATGGTAAGACCAGACTTTTTTTAACGTTAAAAATTCGTTGCTGCTGTTGTGCAGAGGCGGTTGTGATCGGCGTTGTTCAAAATCAACTTTACTTCGGCTGCCGAACGTATGCATAAAGCGGTCTATCAGTGAAAATCGTTTCATGCGAAATCGACAAGACTGAATTTTTTTCGTGTCAAAATAATTTTGTGTTAAAGGATATTACAAAAAAGTACCTATACTCAAAAAATTAAGTTTCTGAGAGTACATTATATTAACAAAGATATGCATGTTTGCACGCCTTTAATAAATATAAATAAAACAAAAATATTAACACAAAGACAATAAATAAATAATTTTCCTCTAAAATAAAACAAAAACAAAGAAATCCAATCTTATGATATTTTGGTAGAAAAATCTTATTCCACCCCCGCCCCCCCAAAACTGTGGTGGAGGGAATAGGGAGATGCATGGGCGTCGCTAGGAATTTTTCAAGGGGGGGGGGCAAACTTTTTAAAAAACATTTTTATTGACAATGCCATACAGGTTCAATTTTCAATTAAATTCAAGTTAAGTATAGCATAAGGGCCGAAAAAAAGCCTTACAAATTAATAAAACTTACAAATTAGTGCTGTAATAGCTAAAATACAACATAGATTAATGCATTTAATAAATTAAAAAACTTAACTTCTCACGAGAAAATTGAATTTTGCTGTGAAATAATATACGTGTAGAAACTGCAGGATTACCAAGGATGGATATCAGAAATTTTTTTCAGTCTCAAAAAAACAACACGAAAAGTAGACCAATTGCGGGATTCCGAAATGCCGTTATTAGAAGATTTTGGAGCGTCTGCAGCATCTGACTTATCATTGGCATTTAGGACAACAGTACAAGTTCAACAGCCAGACACAACTGAAGCAACTGTTCCTAATTTGATTGTCGCTGACACTTATTTATATCCTAAATTGGATATTTGAAGGTATCTCTGGACACACGACCTTCCAAATAACTTGAAATTGCAGCTAATTCGTGATTGTTGGACCCATGATAAAAAGTATGATTTTAGAGCTGACAGTGAGGGAAACAGAGTTTTTAGTTTTTAGATATGCATGGTTATCAGACTATTCACCGTGACTTGTATACTCGCAAATGTCAAAGGTGCCTTTTGAAAATATTGCGTGTTGTTTCTTCAAAAAGTAATTCGATAAGTTCAGTGCGGGCATTTGTCATCAAACCATTTACAAAATATAAAGATTTCAACGAAGATGCACTTAGCCACCTGCAAAGCACATGGCACAAAGGCTCTCATGAAGATGCAAGAAATTTTATTTGCTTTATTGGAAGCCAAAGCAGTTTCTATAAATGAGCAGTTGGACTCAGCATTTAGAAGACAAATTCAAGAAAATTGCAACAAACTGGGTCCCATCATTTCTACAATCTTATTTTGCTGCATGCATGATTTATCACTTCGTGGAAAAGAATCAAATTCTGGTAATTTTTTTGACCTGTTAGAGTTTCGTGTTGAATCTGGAGATGAAGTTCTTGGTAATCATTTGTCAATTGGTTCTTGTAGTGCTGAGTATGGTTCACCGACGAAACGGCCTGGGCAAAACGGCCCTGGACTAATAGATGGACCAATAGTAAAATATACAATCAAATATTATATTCGTATTTTTACTCACTTATTCAGTGTCAGGTTAAGCTCACAATAAACAATAATAATGACATCACAAGAGTGAATTTAATAGCCTTTACGCGAAATGGTATCAATCACGGTTGTTCGTTGACAAGAAACAATATAATAACATCACAATAAATAATTTTACAATTTTACCACTTTTTTAAGGGTGAAAAAATTAACAAAAGCTTAATTAAAATGCCAAAAAATAACACTTTTGTTAAAAAATGTTAACAATTTGTCTGGGGCCGTTTAGACAGGGGCCGTTAAGTCGGGTCACCGCTGAGGATATCTCAACTACGCAAAACACTATAATGGAACTGTGTGGGTCTCTCTTGCGTGATGACATTGTTCGTGAAGAAAACAATTCAATTGCATTTTCTATTCTTGCCGACGAGACAAATGACATTTCAGGAGGCATTGAGTGGATGTCACTTGGTGTTAGATTTGTCAAAGAACAAAATGGGAAAATGATGGTCACAGAAGAATTCCTGGGATATATTACAATTGTCAATAGAAAAGCTGAAGGTTTAGCCAACACCATCATTACTAATTCATTAGAATTTGGATTAGATATGACAAAGCTTGTTGTTCAAGGATACGAAGGATGTTCTACAATGGCTGGTAAAGAAGGAGGAGTCCAAGCAATAATTCGAAAAAATACCCAAAAGCAGCATTTGTACATTTGTTCACATAAACTAAATCTCGTGAACGATTTACATCATGTGAATGTTGTACGAAACAGAGTAGGAACAATTAAGTCAATTATTTTGTCTTTCCCAGAAAGTAATCAGCAAAGAAAACTAATTCCAAATGTTCCTTTGCTATGTGAAACTAGATGGACACATAAATATAAAAGCTTGCGGATTTTTGCTGAAAATGTGACTGAAATTGTTAAACAAATGTAATATTTAGAACAATGAGTAATATAATCAGTTATACTTGCAGATATAATTCTTTTTTTTTGTTTGATAAATGTAAACTGTCTTCAATGTAATAAACTTTCAGGAAATTTAACTCAGTTTTATTGTAACATTTTTATGACATTTTTATGACATTTTTCTAAAATGTAGGGGGGGGGGCAAATGCCCCCCCTTGTCCCCCTTCCTTACGCCCATGGTGAGATGGGGTTCTTCCACCGACTTACTCCATGGACTCGGTATGTCAAAGCCCATTTGACTGTATTTCATTTAAAACAAAAGACACCACCTTTTTCATGTCCAGCCTGTTTAATTTTCTCTATGGTGCGGCTGTTTCTTTTCTTTTTTCCCTAATTTTTTTTATTGTAGTTTGTTGGGACTGTTTTATTATTGAATGTTAACTGATTATTTTTTTTCCATCAATAAGTTTTCGCGTTTAACGTATTTCATTGTATTTCTTATTATTTTTCTAGGTGAAAAAAATGTGTGGTCTCTTTTTTAATATAAAATCGTACACAGTAAAATTTTACATTTTGGTGTCACCCCCCTGATGGTGTCACCCCCCTGATGGTGTCACCCGAGGCGGCCCGCCCCCTCCGCACACCCCTAGTGACGCCACTCAGAGGCGTCACTAGGGTTGGTGTCACCCGGGGCGGTAGCTCATGGTGTCACCCCTTCACGACTGAAGGGGCCGTCCGTAAATGACGTCACGCGAGGTTGCCGATTTTTACCCCAGCCTCCCCCAGCGTCATACTTTGTCACAAAAACTTAGAGCCCACCCCTTTTTTACGATATGACGTCACAAAGCTTTGACACCCCTCCCCCCCCCCAAGCCGGATTTTCTCAATAAAAATTAGCATGTTGCAAATTATATTTAAATCCTTTATATTAACTCGTGGTGTCTGGTTGCTTGCTTGCACCCTTGCGCCCTTGCTTGTCGCCAAAACTTTGGATCAATTTTAACCCATTTCCTCGTAAGCTAGCGAGCTGAAATTTGCAGGCACTTTCGTACCGATGATAAAAACAATGTATCAAAATTTCAGATCGATCACATGTACCGTAATATTATTTATTCCTAAGTATCATGTTAATTTTTGAGATAGAGTGTAAGGGTGCGCATTATATTGAACAACCTTTCTATCGCGCAATAGGTGCGTATTTTATTGACAACACTTTTTATAAACATATTATTGATCGGTGCGCATTATATTAAACATGTTTTACGACACAACTGCAATTTTGTATTTTTCGATGGTCTTGCGCTGCGTATTATAATGAACATTCTTTTAGCTCGTAAATAAAGGATTTATAGTCAAAAACTTGTTTTTTTACGTTTTTTAAATTTTATTTTTCATTTAAATATGTATTTAGGGTAAGTCTGCACTCTAATATCGTAACACGCGTGAAGTCATTGAAAATGTAAGTACAGTAAATAAAAGGTAAACAATCAAGTATTTAAGTGGAACTTTTATTTAAAGTTGCACGTTTTTGATGTGACGTCACATTTCTCAAACATCCCCCCTCCTCGTACCGCATCGTCACAGATGCGTGACACTCCCCCTATGGCGGATTAAAAGGGGGTTGCTAAACGGGCTAAAGCCCCCAATAATTTAAGGACCCCAAACTTATTATGAATTATAGTGTATAATAAAGATGCAGGCTATTATGTTTGTACGAATCCCTGAAAATGCCTTGGACAGTCATACGGCAATGCTGCAAATGAGTAGGAAGTATAACGGAAACCAGGCTATTCTTCGGGAGAAGTTCATTGTAGCTCATTATATGCCGTGCACAGCTCATTCTTTTAATTTGGTTGGGAAAAGAGCAGCATGTTGTCCTGCTGCGGTTAGATTTTTTTTGTCTTCTGCAAAATCTTTATAACCGGCTTGTTGCATCTACTCATCGTTGACAGGTATTTCAAAAACATATGAAATTGATACATGCTAACAAAGCCTTGTCTGACACAAGATGGTCAGCCTGACATGATGCTGTAAGGACTATTAATAACTCATACCATGAGAATATCGCAGCACTGTAAGAATTAGCAACAAATGAAAATCAGCCACGTGACTTTCGACTTGAGAAGAACGATTTCTAAAAGGAAATTGAACAACTGGAAGTCGCTATTTTACTTGAAATTTGGGAAACAATTTTAGAAAGGAAGTATCTCATTAATTTTGTTAAAAGATAGCATTCTTAATTTGATTCCTATGAAGACAAAGGAAAGGAAAAGTCCGTGGTAAAAACAGTGCAAACAATCTTCAATACTATCAAACAAAAAAGAAAGCGTCAGTTTGATAAAGGGACATCAACAAAACAGTACTCTCCTCGAGACAAAAATTCAAGATTGAGGTATTTCTGGTCATCATTGACAAACTTTCTTAAGCCCTACAACATCGGTTAGGCGCATATAAAGACATCCATGAGAAATTTGGCTTTCTTACAGACTTAACTGAGCTCAGCAATTTTGCCACCCGATGGGCAGCAGCCAAGTTAATGGAAGAACATTCAAGTGATATCGAAGACTGCTTACCTTCAGAATTAGTCAAATTTTCAGAACTTTTAAAAAAGTTATTGTCCAGCCCCAGGCTTAGAGTAAGGAAAAGGAAGTAGCACAAAGCGAAACTCAAAAAAGGTGCACAGAGCTAAAAATTTTGCTGATTTTGAATGAGCTATATTTCACACAGGCCTTTACAAATGTACACATCGCACTTCACATCTATTTTTCAATGATGACATCAAACTGCAGCTGAAAGCGATCCTTTTCAAAGTTGAAAAGAATATATAATGAGTTTGAATTTGCATGGGGAAAAAAATGACTGAATATGCTCTCTCTTCTCTAATGAGCATTGAAAAGGAACTTGTAAGCTTACTCAGCTTTATTGACTTGATTGAAAACTTCGGCATTTGAAAAATTCGCAAACGAAAGTTGTAGGTTGAAATAATAATCATACATATTTTTCAATAATTTTTGTTATTTCAATTAGAGAAAACAATTCTTTACCTCATGAAAAAAATATTTAAAAAATATTTTAAAATACGGAATAACGCATAATATTATTCTTTATGGGGGCGCGTTCGTAACCACGAAACAGCGTAAGTCGGGATGGGACCGTCGTAACCGGAGGACTACCTGTATATAAACATGCATATCTATGATTTCACGCCTTTAATAAATATATATATATATAAAATATTAACTCAAAGACATTGAAATCATAATTTTCCTCAAGAAAAACATCAACAAAGAAAACCCATCTTTTGGTGTGGTTTTTTTGGGGTGTTTTTTGGGGGTGGGGGTGGGGGGATAAAAATCGTATCCCCCACCCCACTGTGGTGGAGGGAGTTGGGAGGTGGGATTCGTCCGCGCTGTCGTTGTGTCCAAGCCCAAATGGCTTTAATCTTTAAAACATAACATACTGCCTCTTTCATTCCAGCCGTTTTTTAATGATCTCTCTGCTGCGAATGTTTCTTTTTTTTTCCTAATTTGTTTTAATGTTGTTTGCGTGTTGTGACTGTTTTATTGTTGCAAGTTAACTGATATTTTTTTAAATAAGAGTTTTCGCGTTTAATGTATTTCATTGTATTTCTTAATTTCTTTATAGATTTAACAATGTGTCATCTTTTTTTTCTGACATAAAATCGTACACAGTAAAATTTTAGGCTCGGGTGTCACCCCCTGATGGGTGTCACCCGGGGCGGCCCGCCCCCCCCCCGCCCCCCCTAGTGACGCCACTGTCCTGATCAACATTTGATGCGCGGTGATCCTAAACTGCTAAGTCGCTCAGATAGATTCACGCCGCGCAGCTTAAATGGAACATTGGCAGGGATATGTGAGCCTTCCACCGATTCAAAACATTAATTCAAAGAAACGCACTTAATAAAAGTCCCTACGAGTATTACCCCCACCTCCCCCCACGCATATAACGCCGCGACATACATTGTCCTGCCTCTGAACTATATTAATTCCCTCAAGGACTACCCCCTCCCATTTCTTTCACACCGAATATATGAATCTATATTTTTTTAATAGAGACCTTTTTGAGACTATCACCGTCTTTATAAAAGAAATAGCGTCATATTCCGGGATTATTCCGTGCCATTTAATAATACTAACGTACTCCACGTCCCAGCCAGCCACAAAATAAAAATAAAGCCAATGCAAAGGAACGACTCGGCTTTAAAAATAATAATAATAAATTTTACATCTCATCTAAGGAGACGGACGCGGGACAAACTCGTAAAGATGATATCTGGTAAAAAAAATAATTCTTATTTGAGTTCTGAAAACAAATTACCCTCCCCTCCCTACCCCCCCAACGTCTTTGGGTCGTCATATCCCCCCCCCCTTTTTTGTACGATGTACCTGGCACGAGCCACAACGGGACGGTTGGGTTGACCTGACCTTGAAAAAAGAGTCACCCCCAACCGCTCAGGTTATTGGAGGGGAAGGGGGAAGAGTAGGAAAGTTTTGTTGCGTGGTTTATTCATTAACTTTGATACACATTAACACAACGGTGAAGGAAATATTAAGTTATGCCAAATAAAATAAAATAAAATTAAAATAACTAATAACTATTCATAAACAGGGTTGTGTGCCCCGGAACTAGAAGATGTTGGGGGGGGGGCGTTCACCCTTGAAATAATGTTTTCTTTTGTGAGAACTCCTCTTCGTTAACTATAAATTTGATTCTACCAGGGAGACTGTGATGACACTACTTGATAATTTATATAAATTTTTTAAATCCCTTATATTAACTTCACCGCCGTCTCTCTCTGTCTCTCTGTCTTGGGCGGGCACCGCGGAAAAAACAGAAGTAATAAAACAACCCCGTAAAAACAAAGTTTTTGACTATAAATCCCTTATATATGAGACAAGGCGACAAATATCTACAGACTGAATCTGTCTCAACTCAACTTTGCTTTTTAACCCGGGGGGGGTGAGGGGGGGAAGGTCTTGTCACCGCGTCGGACGAACGACAGAGAGAGACGGTTCCAAACATTTACAGACTGAAACCGAAATTATCTCCCCTGCCGCTATATATAGGTGCTAGGTCAACTCTAGCAGACGACGACTAAACATTCTAAATAGTGATATATATAGTACAGATAAACTAAAAATGCATTAATTTAATTACATTACGTTCGATCGATCTGAAATTTTGATACGATGCATTGTTAAGTGAGACGGGTCCGTGTGACAAATTTCAGCTCGATGGCTTCACTGGAAGTGGGTCATTTTCGACTTTTGTTTTTCCGCGGTCGGACGCGCCCAAGGACGAGACGAACGAGCGTCGCGGTCGAGGGACGACCCACGAATGAGACGGCGGTGAAGTTAATATAAGGGATTTAAAAAATGACCCACTTCCCGTCATGCCATCGAGCTGAAATTTGGCACACGGACCCGTGTCACCCTAACAATGCATCGTATCAAAATTTCAGATCGATCGAACGTACCGTAATTAAATTAATGCATTTTTAGTTTATCTATATAAAACTATATGTAGAAGTCGCTATCGTTTACATTTTACGGGTCATTTGACTTCACGCCAGCCAGAGGTGAACACATCTCGTGTTTTAACCAGGTGTACCGGCGTGCTTTTGTTTACATTTTACGTGTCACGCTGAACTCGGTCCAGCGATCGGTGACCAGACCTTTCCCCTCTCCCACCCGCCCCCAGGGATTATAAAGCAAAGGGAAGTTAAGACAGATTCAGTCTGTAAATGTTTGTCGCGTTTGAACATAATCAATACTTTTAGTTATGTCTCATATATAAGGGATTTATAGTCAAAAACTTTGTTTTTACGGGTTTGTTTTATTTAAGGAGACGATGACATGACTAAATATTTTTGGTACTTCAGGAAGTTTTAGGATCTATTGCCCGGCACATGTCTCTGTCATAGATCGGAAGACCCATATAAAAACACATAATGAAGAAATTATCTGAGAATCATTCACTCTGTCAAACATCGTCATCACTGCCCAGACCCAGGTCATCACTGCCCAGACCCAGGTCATCACTGCCCAGACCCAGGTCATCACTGCCCAGACCCAGGTCATCACTGCCCAGACCCAGGTCATCACTGCCCAGACCCAGGTCATCACTGCCCAGACCCAGGTCATCACTGCCCAGACCCAGGTCATCACTGCCCAGACCCAGGTCATCACTGCCCAGACCCAGGTCATCACTGCCCAGACCCAGGTCATCACTGCCCAGACCCAGGTCATCACTGCCCAGACCCAGGTCATCACTGCCCAGACCCAGGTCATCACTGCCCAGACCCAGGTCATCACTGCCCAGACCCAGGTCATCACTGCCCAGACCCAGGTCATCACTGCCCAGACCCAGGTCATCACTGCCCAGACCCAGGTCATCGCCAAACTGTGTCCAGAGGCTGCATGGAGGAGACCACTCTGTGGACTTTCTGATACATGGAGGAGACCACTCTGTGGACTTTCTGATACAATCATCTCGTTATTTCAATCTGTCATAACGCGACATTTACCCGACCTGGTGCCGATCATAGACATATTGTCCCAAGCCTCTAACAATCTTATAAATTAAAATAATAATTTAACATTTTTAAAAAAAAATAAGTTATTCCTATTATGACATTAATAGATTTTTAAAAAAAAACATGGCTTGATGACGAGCTGCTAAGTTTGAAACAGTTAACAACTGTCTTTAATAAACAACATGCACAGTCATTAAAGCAGGGGTTCCTAACCAGTGGTGCATGCACCCCCAAGGGGTGCATGAGCAGGTTCCAGGGGGTGCATGAACCATTCAGAGAAGAAAAGAAAAAAAAACAGGAAGGAAAAAAAAAGAAGAAGGAAAAAAAAAGGAAAGAAAAACTGATAATCTGAACATGTAAACCATAAGCAAGGCATGCCGCGTTAAAGGGCGCCCATATACAACCTTTACAACCTTTACATCGTTCTGCGCATCTCGAAAATTGACGGAAAAACCTTTTCGCAAAATGAACGGTTCGCTCTAAATGTTCCTCGGAATTTCGTGTTTTAAGTCACAGTTTTCTAAAAACATAATTCAATTTTGTCATCAAATACGTCAGATATATGTCTTCTGGTGACCCTCTAAGTGTTTTTAGAGGATGTAAACGTTGGGATTTTTTCCTTCACTTTTATTGCTCTGCACGCGGCAAAGGTCTTAAAAACGTTAATTTTAAGCCAATATTCGTCCTTGAAACCTAAAATCTTGATTTGAGAATCCAATTCCGGTCATTAAAAACATCAACTTCGTCAGTTAAAAATTTGCCTGTGACTGGTACGACTTTCCGATTGTCATCACTACCTCAAAATCGTTAATAAATATTTTTTAAAAAGAGAGAGAGAGATCGAACACAAAAGCCTCAGTGCTTCCTCTGTGGAAAAATTCTGTGCAATGACAACATGAAGCCTGTTAGGCTACGAGAGCACTTGGAGAAAGTCCATCCATCCAATTCCAAGGACAGTCTTCAAGCAGAAGAGAGCTCGCTTCTTGACCTCAGGTACCTTGCCCAAGCTTGGATTTCCTTTGTCACAGAAACCTGCACTGAAGGCATCATTCAAGGTTGCATATCTTATTTCAAAGAACAAGAAGCCCCACACCACTGGAGACACTTTGATGAAGCCTTGTGCTCTGGAGATGGTGGAACTGATGTGTGGTCACCAGCAGAGGAAGCAGGTTGAGAAAGTTGCTTTGTCTAATGACACTATGAGAAGCAGTCCTTTTCCATTTAGCATGCAGCTGGATGAATCCACTGATGTAGCACAATGCTGTCAGATTCTTGTATTTCTGAGATATGTTCTCAGTGAATTGCTGAATGACGAATTTCTCTTTTGTAAGCTACTCCTAGCTACTACCAAAGCTGCTGATATGCTGCAGCTTTTCAGGACATTCTTCACTGAAAACACATCTCTCCAAGGACCAGCTGTGACTGTAATGGATGCTACTGAGAGATTGCAAGCCTTCATTAACAAAGTGCCACTATTCCAACGACGACTAGAAAAGTCCAACTTGGCCAACTTTCCACTCTTGATTGAAGTTGTAATATCTGGTGTAGAAGGAAGCACTGAGGGATCACTGCCTGACAAAATCAAAGGCGAAATTTCAGAGCACCTTTCAACATTGCAAAAGTCCTTTGATGGGTATTTCTGTCCAGAAATTGCTAGGAAAGACCTTTGGATTCGCAATCTTTTTCTCTGTGACTTGGACAACATTGATGACAGGGACTTTGCTAAAGATGACCTGATTGATTTGACAACCAGAGAAGTACTGAGGCGCGCCTTCAGTTGCAATACCTTGATTGAATTTGGTGCGCCCAGCTAGATTCATACCCACAACTAGCCAAGAGGGCAGTACTGACTCTCCTTCCATTTGCCACAAACTATCTCTGTGAAGCAGGATTCTCCACACCTTTGACGATTAAAACCAAGGAAAGGAATAAATTGAATACAGAGGATGACATGAGAGTTGCTTTGTCCAAAACAGTCCCCAGATTTAAATCGCTGATTGATCATAAGAAGCAGCAGATCTCTCACTAAATGTCCTGTTGCCTATGGTCAAAACTGTTGTGTTCCTAATGTAGCCGTGTGTGGGCTTCTAATATACAGCATGTCACAGTCAACAACAAGATGGAGAATTATATTTATCAAGGTTTATTTGTCTTTCTAATTTTACAACCAAACACTTTTCACGTTAGAACCGGAACAACCACAAACGCACCCACACGTCACCCAGTCACTTCTCTCCAGTGCATCTCGGTGCGGTGTACATGGTGCGGCGCTATGTGGGCACTATGTCGGTCTGCACATTGTGTACACTATTACATTACATACCAGGGGCAGTGTGTCACTGACCCACCGGCGTGTCCTGCAGTAAACCTACTCTAGCAGCATGCTACAGTTTCCCCAGGCCCCTGAATGCCAGCGCCCTCGCTGGTCAATACATTAAAAAAACGGCATATATAATGATAAATTTGGATTGAACTCTAATTTAAAACACAGCAGGTCTGAGTATTAAGCCCGTTGCTGAAAAGGACGAAAAATTAACTGCGTGCCCAACAATGCATGAAGGATATGGACAAATAACAACAACAAAAAGTCAATTTGTTCGAAAAGCGTCCCTTCGACGTTTGGTCACTCGTCTACTTCTGGGGGATGTCTCAACTTGCGCGTTCAGCAATACGTGCTGATCTGCGCGGTTCAACCGGGAGGGGTAAGTTTATTCCTGCACCGGGTCGATTGTCTCTGGGTCGCACTGTAGAGACGATCACCATATCTTCTTCTTCATCTCCACTTTCAGGGGGTGGTATATCTGTGAGGACTACCTCTGACTCTGGTACGAGCTCCGATAGAGGTTCCTCTGCCAAAAGAATATCCTTCCGATTCACTGTTCTTTCCTCACCTCCGGCCAGGGGAAGCAGTCTATATACGTGTCTGTCCGGTAAGCGGGCAGTGACACAGTATAAATCTGGTCTCCAATAGTCTTGGAATTTATTCCGTCCTTGCACTCTATTACGTAAATAGACAAAGTTGCCTACTGATAGAGGATGTTCGCTCGCATGCTTGTCCTTGAACGATGTCCTTTCACTAGCCTCCTGTTTCAGTTTCTGTAAAGCGAGGCGGTGGGCCTCTTGTAGCCGGTAGTGATGTTGTCTGACCCAGTCGGTACCTGCTACCGCGGCATCCATGGGTCGATGTAAAAGTTCGTCGATGGGGAGCCTAGGGGCCCTGCCAAACAGTAGATGGTAAGGTGCAAATCCCGTAGAGGCATGGGGTGTATTATTGTATGCCTGTACCAATTCTGGTAGAAATACAGGCCATTGACATTTCCTTTCGGGTGGTAAAGATCGAAGGAGCTTGTGCAGTGTTCGATTGAACCGCTCACACTGTCCATTTCCCTGAGGATGGTATGGCGTGGTATGTGATTTCTTGATGTTGTATAAGGAGCACAACTCAGCCATCAGTCGAGATTCAAAAGACCGACCTTGGTCACTATGAATTCGCATTGGGACGCCATATTTTTGAAACCAATCTCTCACTAGTGCGGTGGCCACGGTGACCGCCTCCTGATTACGGGTGGGGTACAGCTTGAGAAAATTTGGTAAACACGTCGGTGATTACCAACACATCCTCTCTGCCATCACTGGCGGTCTCTAGCTTGGTGAAGTCAACAGCTATTATCTCACCAGGATATGTCGCGATAATCGGAGTTTACGTAGTATGCAGCGTGCCAGGAGAAACGTCCCATTGTGCAGCGGCTGCATGTGGATATGTACTCTCGTACCTGTGTATACATGCCAGGCCAGTAGCAGCGCGATCTTAGGAGAGAAATTGTTCGTTCCACGCCCTGATGACCCATGGCATCATGAAGCGAGTATAATACTTCAGGGATAAGCCGGGAAGGCAACAATAACTGATCACAGGTACCCTGGGCTGGATCCGTGATCCTCCTAAACAACAGACCTTTGTGGAGCAACAATCTCTTGTGTTGGTTACTTAATGTCCTGCTTCCCTGACCTGGTCGGGGGCGCTCTGGCCATGACTCCAGCAGCGGACCAATATGTTTATCCTTTGTCTGCATTGAAATCAATTCGCTGCTGGACCATCGAGGTAGAAAAGTATTCCCTTCAGTCTTGAGGACTAATTCTTCCCCCGCGGGCCTTGTATGTTTTCCGTTTGGCATGGCGGCCTCCAGCTTCTGACATTGTGTTTCCTGTGCCACGGCAATTTCTGCTGGCACCGCGGTGGCCGTTTGAAAATCCCCTGGAAGCCTGGACAGAGCATCTGCCGGATTCTGTTTCCCCGGCCGGTATTTAACATCAAAGTTGAACTGTGCCAACTGTGCGGCCCAGCGTTGTTCCAAAGCACCCAGCGGTGCGGTGCGAAAATATACCAATGGGTTGTTATCAGTGTAAACAGTGAACATGGCACCAATTAGATAGTGACGGAACTTTTCACTGATTGCCCATTTCATAGCAAGAAACTCCAATTTTAAACTACTGTAGGAGGCCTGATTCCTTTCAGTAGGTCGTAGACGTCGACTGGCGTAGGCGATTATGCGTCGTGCACCATCCTGTTCTTGTGATAGTATTCCACTTAGTCCCTCATGACTGGCATCCGTCTCAAGAATAAAGGGCTTCGTGAAATCAGCATATCCCAATATGGGTGCAGCCGGTGAGAGCTAATTTAAGCCGATCAAACGCCTGTTGGTGTTTTTCTTCCCAGAGCTCAGCTATTTTAACCGTCTTCTTGTTAGACCCCTTACTGCCGAGGGTGACAAGATCATGAAGTGGTCCGGCTTATTTCTGCAAATCCCTTTACAAATCGCCGGAAATAGCTGGCAAAGCCTACAAAACTGCGCAGCTCTGTTGTAGTAGTTGGGGTGGGCCAGTTTCTCACCGCCTCCACCTTAGAAACATCACAGCCAATTCCCTTGGCTGATATGGTATGGCCTAGATAGTTCACTTCACGCCGCGTAAAAACTGGCATTTGTCTGGGCGCAACTTTAAACCTGTCTCTATTATACGGCTCAGTAGTTTATCAAGGTGTTGCAAGTGTTCCTCGAACGTCTTGGAGTAGACTAGTAGGTCATCCAGATAGACCAATAAAAATTGGAAGAGGATGTCGGACATGGTGCGTTGCATCAGTCGTTGAAAGGTTGCCGGAGCCGAAGTGAGCCCCATAGGCATACGGGTATATTCGAATAATCCCATAGGGGTGACAAAGGCGGTCTTGTGCTGGTCCCCCGGATGCATGGCTATCTGGTGGTAGCCGCTGGTTAAATCCAGAGTGAAAAGAACTGGGCTCCCACCAAAGTGTCGAAGGTTTCTTGGATGCGTGGTAACGGGTAGGCGTCGCCCATAGTTTTAATATTTAGTTTCCGGTAGTCTACCGTGAGGCGCAAGCTGCCGTCCCGTTTACGCACGTAGAACGATTGGGGCGGCATATGGGCTATAACTCTCTGTGATCACCTTCTTCTCAATCAGCCCTCGAATATGTTGCTGAACCTCCTGAAGTTGATTTGGGGGTATTCTACGATAAGGCTGAGTGACTGGCTTGTCATCATGAGTTCGGATGCGGTGAAACACCGCATCGGTGTAGCCTAAATCACTTTCATCTTGTGAAAAAGCGGCGGCTCGACGACAGAGAAGTTCCTGAAGCTGCCGACGTTGCTGGTTGGTGAGATTCTGACCTTGTATGTCTACTGTGGGAACCTCACCTGATCCAGCGGCTAACTTATGACACGAAACTATGATCTCGTCAGCAGTAACATTGAATTTCACAGTGTTATTGTTCTCTAATGTCTCCACCGGTTCCAATTGGGCGATTGGTGCTCGTTTAGCCAGGAACACACCTTCGACGGTCATGTTAGCTACACGCACGAAGGGACCAGCAGATGAGCCTACCAGGGTCGGGATGACTATTAGTCCAGGGGGAAGCGTTTCCTCACCCTGGGATGCCAGCAGTGGGTGAGAAGTCGTAATTTTTCCGACCCGGACGTTGGCTACGGACAGGGCTGCATGAAGCTCCTTTCAGCCACCCGTGCAGTCTTTGGTTCATTTAGTGTCCCACTACGGATCTCTCGAACCGTGGATTCGAGAAATTGTTGGTACCTGGTTTGCGTGTGGCAGCCACCTTTTCAATACATTCATTCCCAGCAGCACAGGAACCTCTTGTTTTCGTACTTGGGTCACCAGGCCGTTTGGGGTCTTGACAACGAGGAACGGGACATCTTGTAGATGCTGCCCTAGTAGTTGCACATCGACAGTCATGATTCCACGATATGGCACCTCAGCTCCGTTGACGGCCCGTAAAGTTATGAAGCCGGTTTTCTCAAGGGTGAGGTGGCCAAGATGTTGGAATGCCCATGTTTCGGTGATGGTTGCTATCGTCTTCGCTCCCCGTGTCAATAAGTGCCGCCACCTGGTGACCATTTAGGGATACCTCCAGGGTTGGACACGTGCCAATGAGTCCCGTTGACCTCCCCGTTGCGTGTCTGTTGACAGCAACGGGGTTTAGAAGATTTCCCTGGTTCACAGGTGGCCTTCTTTGGGTCATCTGTTGTCTGGGCTGCTGCTGCAGAGGATGTTGTTGGGGTGTATTATTTTGGTTTAGCGACGTACCGTCTCTTTTTGGCCTGGCACTCGTCACTTCTATGTGACCTCTTCGGTTGCAACCACATGCAGGTCAGGATGCCCCGCGGAGGCTGTCCCTGGAGTTGATGGGACTGTCTGCGTGCGGGCTGCAGGTGTTGTTGTCCCATGATAGGCTGTCTGAGTGTTGGTGGACAGTGGACACTGTTGGCGCCCATGTCCCCTCGGTGCTGCTGGATTGACTGATGAGCCTATCTGCCACGGCTTCTACCTGCTGGTCGATGTGGGCCATTAGTTGTTGTGTCATATGTGCCCAGTCAGGGAGAGGTGCTGCTGAGAGCTGCGCTGTGGCGGCAACATCCGAGAAATCTTCTCTCATCCACCTCTTGGGCCTCTTTGACGACGTCCTTCGAAAGTGCTGTCAGTGTTTAACCTGGTGTAGGCTTTCACGTCGCGTCGCAAGGCTGCCGGCTGTAGACCCTGGACAAATGTATCCGCAGTGTGTCACTCTGCAAGGATGCCTGTCCGTGCTGTGTTGGCTAAGGCGAAAAGACTACGCATACTGGCCGCATAGTGCCCCTACCGTCTCACCTAAGCCCTGATGCCGTTTGTAGAAAGCGGCGGCCAGGGTGGTGCCATCACGTGGTCACCCCACTTCTCTACTAAGATACGCAACAGTTTGTCCGGGGTGTTGATCTCTTCAGTGCCTGGTCCAACATTTCTTGGCGGGCACGTCCCTCTAAGGCGCTCAGGATCCATATGACTGCTGAGGCAGGGGCATGGGCTGCAACACTGCAGGAGCAATCGCACTTCTTTGACAAAATGCTCCGCTCCATTATCTCCCGTAAACCGTGGTTAGTTTTTGGAGGCCGGTTTATCTGGAGCTGCTCCACTTGTTCCATATTTTTCTGTGTCCTTGGAAAATCTATCACAAATAACCTTAATTTAACAACTATCCTCACTTGTGACCCTGCTCGCAGCGCCACAACTGTAGCCGTGTGTGGGCTTCTAATATACAGCATGTCACAGTCAACAACAAGATGGAGAATTATATTTATCAAGGTTTATTTGTCTTTCTAATTTTACAACCAAACACTTTTCACGTTAGAACCGGAACAACCACAAACGCACCCACACGTCACCCCAGTCACTTCTCTCCAGTGCATCTCGGGCGGTGTACATGGTGCGGCGCTATGTGGGCACTATGTCGGT